>JAOQIF010000809.1:13358-39915 GCA_026260285.1 Colletotrichum sansevieriae | reverse complement strand
AACTATTATAATACTTTAAGATAGTGCTATTAGAAGGATAATAAGAAACTAATTATATATTAGGCTTAATAGGAGTCTATTAACTAAGTACTTAGCAAGCTAAGCATAAGTAATATAAAGGTATATACTTTCTTTTAGGGCCTTATTAGGACCCTGAAGGATAAACTCTTTAAGGAGGATATTAACTATATTAATATATATATTATTACCCTATATATATAGAGATTATAGGAGATTATAGAAAGGAGATATATAAGAATATCTACTAGCTATTCTAAGTTATATAAGTAACTATACTTAGGCTCTCTAGACTACTCTTATAAGAGCAGCTTATAACCCCCTAGGTTAATAGACTTAAGGGATTGCTACCTAGAGACCCTATCCTAGAATAACTACTTAGCAGATACCTGTGCAATACCTAGCGCTAGTAGTATATCCTCTAACTCCTAGGGATCCTACTACTATAACTATAAGAAGTATGTAAAGAGTATGGCTAAAGGCCTAAACCAGGAAAGGTATCACACGCCTTTTGGTGATGTAGTCGGCCACCGCGTGGCATTCCACGTGACCACGGTTAGGCTCAACGCCTATCCTTTAAGTAGGAGACTTCTAGCAGATAGCTTAGAAGGCTCGGCTATTATAGAATATATTACGATATACTTATAATTGCTTATTATACTATTTATTATTATTTATGCTTATATTACTCTCTTCCTTATTTTACTCGTAGTCTTAGCAACCCCTACTATAGCCCTAGGCTAGTAGGAAGACTATAATATCTAGTAGCATAACTCATTTCTTTTTTTTTCTTTTCCTTATCTAAGACCTCCCTTATACTATAAAGACTTATAACGAGGTAGAGGACTCGGACTTAACCTCGAAACCTCCTCCTAAAAGTAGTTATATATTAAAAGGAAGGAAGTCGAAGAAGTTAAAGAGATAGAGGTCTTAACTATTAACTTATATAGCTAACTATTCGAGTTTAATATTAAATTAGCATAGTAATCCCTCTCTTATAGAGGAATATCATAATATAGGAGATATAGCTAGAATCGGATATTATAATAAGTCTCGCAGGCTCTATAGTTTCTAGTAGGCTTATAAGGACTATAACTTTACCCTCAGCCTTAGCGAACGATTTCACAACTAGATAGCAAACCTCGCTTCTCTTAAATAGGATAATAACTATATACCCTATATAGATATTATTAATATAGGCTAGAAGGTAAAAGCTAATCTATATTATCACTAGATACTCGAGCCTAATAACTATATAGCTATCTTAATTAGCATTATTAATACGATCGTAGCTATAAGGGATACTCTAGTAATAGTAGCACTTTTTATACCCCTATCTAGAGAAGAAAGCCTTTATAAAGCTAGCGAGAGAATTACCCTTCTGCTCCTAAGAGATAAAAGAGTTATAACTCCTATCTAGTCTAGCTAGTTAGATATTGAACCCCTAGAACCTCCTATTAAGGCAAGAGCTATAGTAAATAATATTTATAATAGGAGTAGAAAACCCCTAAACTACGAGTTATAGCGCTAGAAGATACTATTATAGGACTATTAGAGCGAAAAATTCATAGAATACTATAAATTCTTTATAATACTACTATAGGTCTGCTAAAGTAGGACCTATTAATAGGGAGGACCTAGCTATTATAATAGAATTTAGTACTACTACTAATATTTTTATTATTATCCTAGGGGCCCTACCTAGAGCTGCTAGCCTAGGGTCTCGAGGCTTTACTACTTCGAGTATTTAGCTAACTCGAGGCTAATACTAGGATGCTATAGCCCGCAGGGACTTAATAAGAAGGTGGATTTACCTAATAGTATAGTGTTTTTTAGCTAGATATTAATAAGAAGTATAGCATAGAGCCTATCTTTTATAACTAGGATATTCTATACTATAAGGAGATAGATCTATAGATCTCTAGCTTAGATATTAAAACTACTAGCCTAGCTATAGCTTTAGAGATTATATAGAATTAGAGCTCTCTACTATATAGAAAAGCACTTAGCTAGTAGGAATACTAACTCAGGCTAATTAAATAATAGAACTACCTCTACGCAGGATATTATACCCTATATAACGCTATTAGGAGACGTTTTATACTAACCTAATAGGAGTCTATCTAATAGATTGCTATGCATAGGTTTACTATAGAAAACCTTAAGGGAGATAAAGATATTTATAACTTTACTTAGAACTATTTTAAATATAATAGAGCGTAGATAGGATTAATATCTATAGTTAGTTAGCTATTAATAATCTTCTATAATATAATTAACCTAGAGCTTTAGCGATTCCTAGATAAACTAACTACTAGCAATACTCTTGAGGATTACCTTAATATAGCTAAGAAAAAATATAAGGCAGTTTAGCGCAGACTCTAGGCGCTAATTAGCATTAACTATATAGCAGAAGAATCCAATAACGTAATATAGACTAATAATAAGGGATAACGGAATAACTAAGACTTCTAATAGGATAATCGTAATAATCTGCAACCCTAATAACGTTATTAACCTTAGCAATGCTTCTAGCGCTCTAATAACTATTAAAACTAGAAAAGTCGCTGCCTATAGAACTAGCTATGGAGAAACCTAGGTTTTTAATATTATATAAAATATAATAGACTAGGATAGACTAACTTAGACGCCTATTATATATAGGAGGATTATAATAATAACTATAATATTGATAACCTCGTTGATAGCAGCTATATCCTGCTAGACGTATAGGAAGTCCCCTATGATTCAGCTGCCCTATTAGAGTAACTATATAAAGAGGAAATAGCGGGCTAGATAATAGACGTCGTAGTTATAGCGAGAAGCCCGCTAGCAATCTCCCTAACTGCTTTAGTTATAGACTCTGCTATATATTATATTAATAATATAGTAAATTTCGCAAGTCTCGTTATAATTCCCCTAGCGAATAATATATAGGTATTACTTAAGAAAAACCAAATTATTAACACCTAGGTAAAACTAGTAAAACGAATAATACTAGCTAAATAGATATATCTCTGCTTTAATATAAAAAGTAATAATATAGCTAGCCTAGAGAAAGTCTATATCGATATAAGCGCCTTAATAACTCTAGTTAATAGGAATTAGGTGCTACGCTTTATATAAAATCCTACGTTTTAAACGATAGAACTATAGAAAATAAATATAATAGACTTAACCTTTTAGGTAATAGAGCAGGTTATATTTAACTTCTATATCCTAGGTATTATTAGCGACGTAGAGATCTATAGCTACGTTATTATTATAGCTAGAGTTATAAATACCCTCGGAGCGAATCTTCTGCTAGGAATACCGTTCTATAAAGATCACAAGCTAGTTATAGACTTTAATAAAGGTATAGTTAAGTTCCGCTTAGTATATAGAATATAGTATCTAGTTTAGTTCAGGAGATAGCATTTAGTAACTAGACGAGTTAATAACGCCTATATTATAGTTATTCCCCTGCAGAGCGATGCCTTTATTATTACTAGCTTTATTAACCTCCCTAAGTTAAGCTAGCAAGGCTCTAATACTTAGTAGTTTTAATCTAGTTATATAGGCGTAGTTAATATAACGGTTATAGCAGATAACCCTAAGCTCATCCTTATTCGAAATATAACAGATAGGCTAATAATAGTCCTAAGAGGCTAGCAGCTAGGCTATATTATTCTAATAGAAATAGAGGAGATAGCTAACCTTATTAACTACGCAGATATTATTACCCTTATAGGAGGAGAATTAAACTCGCGCTAGTTCTTATAATCTAAATTCGATAGAGCTATAGGTAATATAGTAGCTAGCGCGTAGTTTATAACCCCGCCTGCTAAATCCAGCTTAGAACTACTTTATCGAGCGGATAATATTCTATCTTATAGAATATCTAAGCTAAAAGATATCCTAGTTATATATAATAAGGATAGAGTTGAGATCTATAATTAGGATATAGTTTTTGCTAGTAGACTTAAGGAAATCCTTAATAACTGAGATATCTATTATAATAAGGGGATTATACCTATACTAGATAACTAATATATATATATTAAGCTCGTTAAAGGGTAGCAAAACTAGAAGGCTATAGTAAAGCCTTACCCCCTTAGCGCTCAAGACCTCGAAGTCGTTGAGAATATCTATAGCAAGATATATACTAATAGCAAGATAGTATAGGGTGATAGGCTAATCCTAGTCGTCTGCCCGCTCTTTAATATATAGCGAGTAGTTAATAGTATAAAAAAAGGCAGGGTTATTATTAACCTCCGCCCTCTTAACCGAATTACTATCCTAGATATATACCTGCTTCCTAACTAAGATAATATAATAAATACCCTCAGAGGGAAGAAATATATAACGATATTTAATACTACTAGGTTCTTCTACTAACTACTAATCTACTTAAGATATTATAATAGGATAGTAGTAATAAATCCCTATAGTATCGAGGTTTCTAATGTTATCCTCATAGGATTTAAGAACTCGCTAGCCTATACCTAGCGTTTTATAGATCGCCTCCTATATAACTATAGGTACTTTGCTCGAGCATATATTAATAATATTATTATCTTTAGTAATAATAACGAGGACTATCTCTAGTACGTCGATATTATCCTCAAGCTCTTTAAGAATAACCGCCTTTATATTAGATCTAAGAAGTCCTTTATAGGGTTTTCTAAAGTAAGACTCCTTAGCTATATAGTAAATACTAATAGTATTAAATAAATAGAGGATAAGATCGTAGCTTTTAAGAACCTCTACTTCCTAAAAACTCTCTATAATATTAAGAGATACCTCGGAATAGCTAGATAGCTATAATATAATATACCCTAGTATAATATTATTATAACGCTACTATAAGATAGAAAGACCTATCTTACTATAAAACTCCGTAATAAAAATATACTTCCTAATAGTCTATTAAAAGTAGTCCGAATAAAGAGGGTCTAAAAGGTGTTATTTAAGCTAATACTAAGCGAGCAAGAGGCGTAGAATACCTTCTAAGAGAATCTCTATAACTAGGTTATAAGATACTACTATAACCTAAATAAGCCTATATTTTTTAAGGTTAATACTTATAAAAGCGGTTTTAGGCTTATAGTATTCTAACTAGGCATCCTATAGAATAGTACTAATATACCTAGTAAAGATATTGCATAAATCTATATCTAACTAGTGCTTTTTCTATCTAAGGTTATATCGCCCTTAGAAAAGCAATACTTTACTATAGAGGTAGAGGTAGTAGTAGTAGTATAAGCTATAAAAAAGCTCTATAAGCTCGTATAATTAAATAAGCACCCTATATAAATTCTCATAGATTATGCAGCTATAAAGGGAATTCTTATATATACCTCGCTACGGACTATAGACCTTAATAAGGCTAACCTATAGCTCGCAAGCGCTACGAACTACCTATTACAATTTAACCTCAATATTACCTATATACTAGAGAAGCTTAATATTATCCCTAATACCTTCTCGCACCTGCTATTACTTATAGCCTCAGGCCGAGCCGATAGGTTTAAAGATAGCGACGTTCTTATAGAAATAACTTATAGCTATAATAATAATAATATAGGATTTATAAGCATAGTTAACTAGTTAGCTAAGAAGTCCTAAGCCTATAGAGCAATAGGGGAGATAACTATAAGCATTTCGGAGGACTTTATTACTAAGATTATAGATAATTATACTAATAACACGAGATATAGCAAAATTCTCAAATAACTCCGATCTTAGTAGAAGGAACTAGGCAAGTAGTAGTTACTATTTAATACTACTACTAAGGAAAATAGTGCTAGAGCTGCTAGGAGGGCCCTAAAATGCCGTCGAATAACTCCTTAGAGTCTATCGCTAGAAGGGCTTATCCTTTATATAGCTACTAATAGCACTTAGAAACTCTATATCCCGCGTAAGTTAATACCTGTAATTCTCTGCCTTAGCTATGATAAAAAATACTACTTTAGCGCGGACTATATAATAGTAGAAATATCGATTTTTTAGTTTTATAATAAGAAGTTACTTATATAATAATATATCGCTTACTATAACTAGTATAAAGAGAACTAAATCAACTGCTAAAAGCTACTAGGATAGCTATAACCTATCCCTGTTATAGATATCCCTTATAATACTATTACTATTAACTTCGTTACTAATATGCCTAAGGTGCTATCCTACGGAAGTCCCTACGCCCTGCTAGGTTTCCCGGAGTTAGATATATTAGTAATAGTAATATATAAATTCTTAAAGAAGATAATCCTCCTTATAGGATATTTAACCTATAGAACAAAAGAATAGGTAATAATCCTACTCTACGTATTTTTCCTCTTAGACTAGGGAATTCTATATTGCATTATTAGTAACTAGGATCCTAAGTTTATCTCTATAATATAGTATATAATATTTAATACCCTTTATATCAGGCTCCTCCTCTTAATAGCATACTACCCCTAGATAGATAAGCAGAGCGAAAGAATAAACCAGACTACTGAAATCGCGATATAGTTCTATATATCTAAATCCCCTAATATATTATAAACCGATATATTACCTACCCTATAGCATAATCTTAATAACTCCCTATCTACTATAATTAGATATTCGCTAAACGAGGTTATACTCGGATTTAAGCTATAAAATTTTCTCAATATAGTTATATAAACGAGCGCCCCGACTAAGAGCCTTACTATCCTTAGGGAGATATATTAAAAGGAGGTATTACTACTTATTAATATAGCGAATACCTCATATAAGGAGAGATATAATAACTACTACTCTAATATAACTTTTAATAAAGGGGATAAAGTCTAGATATAACTTAGCAAAGGATTCTACTTACTAGGATAATATAATAGCAAATAGACCTCTAGATAGATAGGACCCTTCTGAATTAAGCGTGTTATTAGTCCTCTCGCCTATAAGGTAGATATTCCTAAGTACTAGCGGGTTTACCTAATCCTCTCTATAGCCTAGCTATATAAGCTAGCCTAGGGAGAAGACCCGTTTAACTATAAGACTTAGCTACTAAAGCCTATTAAGGTTAATAGTAATAAGGAGTAGGAACTTAACTATATTATTAAATAAAGAGTCTTATAGAGGAGTTATAAACCTACTATTAAATACCTCATCTAGTAGAAAGGCTTTATAATAAAAGATAATACCTAGGAATAAAGAGACTCCCTATTGCCTAATATAAGCGATCTTATTAATACGTATAACGCTAAATTCCCCCTTAATTAGAATAATAAAAGAGCTATAAGAAGGCGCGCACCTTATATATAACTAAATAGTTTTCCTATCCTTTTAATAGGATAAATATATCTATTCTAAATTAATATTAGGATTATAAGTTTTCCCTTTATTATTACTATTTTTACTATTAACTACTCTTCTCTCGATCTCTCTATCTTATATCGAAATAAATAAGAAGGAGCAGAGGGTACCGACTTTTATATACCTTCCTTACTAACCCCTATTATAAAATTTTTTTTTATACCTTCTTTTCTATTTACTATACCCTTTATTTATTTACTTCTCTCCTATATATTAATTATTATCTAATAGACCTCCTATAATAAGTAATAATATTATCCCAATCCGCTCAATATAGCCTCCTAAACGCTAGCCTAATTAATACTATTATAATAATAGCTTCTAAAGGCAAGGAAGTTACTAATAACTATAAGGTCCTATCCTCTCACCTATCTGATAATAGCAGTAGCTAAGACGAGGGTACTAACCCCTAGAATAATAAGGTGCTTAACCCCATCTCCCCGCGCTAAAGCAGCAATAACTAAGGTAGTAATAACTAAGTTAGTAACTATAGTATTAACCTTAGTACTCTAGTTAAGACTTATAAGTCCGCTGCTAAGAAGAAGAAGTCCTATAAGGATTATAAGAAGGGCAAATAGGCAGCTAAGAAGAACTTCTTTACTATAGATACTAAGACCTAACGCGAGGAGGTTATTAATAATAACGCTAATAATATTTAGAATAATAATACCTAGGCTACTAAGCTAGTCTATATTATTACTAGTATTACTACTAATATCGAGAAGCCCGCCCTAGCTAAAACTATAGCTACTACCCCTTATAAGACTCCTAAGAAGGGCTACCCTAGCCCTATAGCCTAGCGCTAGTAGATCGACGAGGCAAAGGCTCGTATTAATAACGCTTTTCTATACTACCTTAATATAATCCTCGTCGAGGAGATCGAGAAAATCCTTAATAATATCGAGCCTTCTGAGAATATATCTTCTAACCTCTATATTAGATATATCTAGGATACCCTTAAGCGAGTATATAATATATATATTAATAATAACGCCTATAGTAAGCTTCTCCCTAGTTGCACCTAGGTCCTCGCTATATACTTTTATAATACCTATAGTTATGCTAATAGAATTATTACTAATAACCTTATTATAATAAACCGTATCGACCTCCTTTCTATTGCCTTGCTTATTAATATTAGTAATATTACTACTATAGACCTATTAGCTTATAAGGATGCTAAAAACGCAAAAGACCTCGCTAATAAAGCTGAGGGTAATATTAATACTATTATTAATAGCATCTAATAGGAAATCCTTCCTCGCCTCGATACTATAGAGGCTAATATAGCTAATATAGATACTATTAATATTAACGCTATTAGCAAGCATCTCGCTAAACTTAAGAATAATAGCATATCTAAGTAGGTAGTTGCTAATAAGATTCGCGCAGCTATTAATATAATTAAGACCAAGGAGATTATAAGCCTTCGCGCTAAGATTGCAAACCTCTATACTATAATTAAGAGTCTCTAGCATACTAGCAATAAGCAACCCGCACTTAGTAACGCTAGTAATAATAATACTACTAAGCGCTAGTAGATATCTAAGTTCGATATACTCCTCTATAAGTATAACGCCTAATTAATAATACTATAGTAATTTCTAGCGATTAGGATGCGAAGAAGGAGAGAAGGGAATATTAAGTATATATATCCTAGATCGATAGAGATAGTAATTAGGACGATTGCTTTTTAAAAAGGGGGTATATATTATATGCCTTTTAGTAATATAGTTAGCTACTATATAGCATTCTACGTAACTACGGTTAGGCTTAACACCTATCCTTTAAGTAGGAGACTTCTAGCAGATAGCTTAGAAGGCTCGGCTATTATAGAATATATTATAATATACCTATAATTACCTATTGCACTATTTATTATTATTCACACTTATATTGCTCTCTTCCTTGTTTTACTCGCAGTCTTAGCGACCCCTACTGTAGCCCCAGGCTAGTAGGAAGACTGTGACAAAAGGCTAGAATATTGAAACGTAGATATCCGTTATTATATTAGACTATTGCTTAACCTTCTAAGTTTTCTGCTTGCAGAGTTCTCTCCAAGGTATATTTATTCGCCCCTAACTCGCTAATATTTTGCTAATAGTATAGCTTTATATCCTATACCCGCTACTATTCCTTATAATTGCCCCCCCTTCTAAAGCCTTAGTCCCTAAGGCGTACTAGTAGGGTAATATAGCTCTGCGTTACTAACTATAGGGCGATAGTTTAGCACCTTTATTATATTATTTACTATTGCTCCTTCCTATACTAGATTTAGGCTACTATAGCGAATAACGTATTTTATTTTCTAGCGGTTTATATATTTTTGGATTTTAAGTATTACTATTATTTTTTAATTAGTTGCTAATAGTTATATAACTATTTAGTAGTATATAGCTAGTGATTATTTAGCCTTATTACTTAGCGATACTAATTATAAAAGGGCGTTTACTTTTCGAGGTCTCTAACCTAGCTAGATTTTCCCCCCTTTAGTATCTCTTTTTCGACTTAATAGCCTTTATTATTTTTCTTTTTATTATCTATTCCGCGAGCTTTTACTATAATTATTAATTTTCCCTATTCTTCCTTTTCTAGTTTATCTCTTTTACTATTGTTTTGCTAATCGTTCTCTGCTATATCTTATATTATATATATAGGTGCGATTCTCGCTAAATACCTATATAATCCTGAAATCCTCTCTAGTAACCTTATTAGTAATACTAATAGTAATTATCCCTATCTTAGCTATCTCTATAAGATATATTAAAACGTTATTAACCTTCGCTATATATATAGCGAATATATATAGAAGTATATCTATTATAACTTTGATAAGAAGAAATATGCTACTATAAGTCTCTGCTAGTTCACTACTAGGTTACTATATACTAACGCCTAGTAGGTTCCCTAGGAGCTTTAGGGCGTAGCCTAGATAACCTAGAATATATTCTACTAGATCTAAATTTAGGAATAGGAGGGTATCTTAACCCCTCTTTATTATTATTATATTCTCGCTTCCCTTACTAACTATTTAGTAGTATAGAAACGTATTACTAAGCTTATTTATAATCCTACTACTACTAGTAGTAGCTATAATATAGAGTAGCTCTAACTCCAGGAGCTCGCTTCTATCTATAAGCACCTCGCCCTCGATATCTTAGTTTATATAGGCTATTACTCGCTATTCCCTTGCTAATTATATCCTATTAATAACTAGTTCTAGGTCGGTACCCTTTATAATAATATTAATATCCTTTAGCGCTTAAACGCTACCTAGCTGCTATATATTTATAATAATAATCCTACTATATACCTCTATAACGAGATCGATCGTCTAGTTAATAACCTTTTAATAAAACTAGTCCCTAAGCGCCCTTATAAGTATAATATTAACTCCTTTCCTAAGTTTAGTAAGTCGCTTTAAGATAACCTCCTTAAGTATATTTCTAATAATATTCCCTCCTACTTTATTGCTATTACTAGTACTTACCCTATCTCTCGCACCTCATACCTCTATACTCCTACTAAATATAGCTAAGAAGATAGCAATGATTTAGTAAAAAAGGCTAGAAGGGCTAAGAAGACTAAGGTTATTATTACTATCTCTAATAATAGCTCTAGTAACAAGTCGGGTAGCGAGGTAGGTAGTAGCTCTAGTAGAGAGTTAGGTAGTGAGTCCGGTGGTAAGTTAGCAGGTAGTCGGTCTGCAGGCGATAATAATAGGGATGCTAGTAATATTAGTAACGCTAGCTTAGCAACTAGTCGCTATAGTGCTATTCGTGGTTATAGTAGTCGGGGTGCTCGCGCCCGTGGCTATAGTTAGAAGTAAATAACTATTTAGATAGTTAGCTCCCTCCTTTTTCTTATAGGATAATACCCTTCTTTTGCTATAATATTAGTAATAATTTGCTACTTAATATAATTAATATTCTACTTCTTAACTTAGCTTCTATTCTATAGTCTCGTGATTTATAATTAGTAACTTATTGCTATAACCTTATAACTAGTTATCCTACTTCTTATAAGACCTCTTATACTATCTATTAAACTTATGAATAGCCTCTTGCGCATTCGCTAAGTTCTCTATAGGCTCCTATATATTATATTCTATAAGCTATCCTACCTACTTAACTAGATATTATATATTATTACTAATACCTTGCTATATAATAATCTCTTTTACCTCCTATTCCTCTAGCTTAGCCTCGAGCTCTAGGTATATAGGCGAACCTTTGCTGCCTACTTAGTAGTTATCCTATAGTTCTAATAAGGTAATAGAGAATACGTTATATATCTATTAGTACTATAGAAGTAGATAGACCCTATATGCTTATATACTAACTAGTTCTATAATAGCTACCTATATAAACCTAGGTACTAGTTTCTTATTCTTAAACTAGAAGTTCTTTATTAATAGCCTAACGACCTATTCCTAATAATAAGTCTAGTCCTTATACCTTACGTTATAATATTTAGCTTATGCTTTAATAGCCTTCTACTACTATTCCTAGGCCTTCTCGCAGAGTCTCGAAATATATTCGATTTGCTCCCTTACGCCCTATACTACGACCCTATTCGCAGGAGCTACGTATTCTATATAATGCAGGTAGTAACTATATAGGGCCTCTATTAGCAAGTAGCTAGTAGTGCTATAGCGACTATTATTATATGCGAACTCCGCCTTAGGTAGCTAGACTGCCTATTCTTATAGCAAGTCGCTAGTATATACTTATAGATACTTTTCTAACGTCTAGTATATCCTTTCTAACTACCTATCGATCTAGGGATAGTATATAGTAGAGAGGTAGCGCTTAATAGCCCTCTCTCTCGTGAACTCTTCCTAAAATTAGCTAGTTAGGAGCTTATCTCGGTTGCTAATAATACCCTCTAGAGTGCTAAAATAGCATTTAACCTATTTATAGATAATCCGCGCTAACTTAGCAGCTATTAGCCGCTTTATTATTAGGATAAATATAGCAAACCTAGTTATTTAGCATATAATAATAAGAACTATGTCATATTCTCCGCCTATATACTAAGAGCTTGCTAGTAATCTAGTAATAAAGTCTATACTTATTTCCTAGAATAGGTATATAGGTAAGGGTAGTAGTTATAATTTCCTATAAGGCTTATGCCTTAGAACGCAGTTCCCTTAGTATATATAGCACCCTATAATATAATTATATATATCTATAGCTAAGTTTAGCTAATAGAAGTTCCTCGAGATTAACTAAGTAGTCTTATTTACCCCTATATAACCTACCCTGCGGTTATTATAGTATTAGCAAAGGATCTCTAGCTTTAGAGACCCTTCTTATAATATCTCTAGCTATCCCTTATAGAATAGGGTTCCCTAGCTATTGATTATATAGCTATTATAATCACTAGCTAGTCTGCGCACCCTCTCTAATTATATCTAATAATATAAGTTATTAGCCTATAGTCTGTAGATAAGATTCTCTATCGCTTCAGAGAGTTACTAACTATCTGCTATTTTGCTCGTTATAAGCTCCCTTATAACCTAGCATAGGATATATTACTATGCTATAATAACCCTAGCTCTAAGCGAGTCCTCTTAGTTAATAACCTCTTGCTAAGCGTTCTCTGCATTACCCCTTGCTCTTTAGCATCAGGTTATTATAGCTACTATAGTTATAGTAATATTAGCGCGCTATAGAGCGCGATACTAACTAGAGACTAAGGCGTCTCCGCCCCCGGAGCTATCTATCTAGAAGGGGTACCTTATACTAGCCCTTATAGTATTAATAAATACTTTTGAGGTCTCTATACTACCTTATAGTATAGTAATACTTATCTAAAGGTCTGCTAGTAGTTTACTAATAAGCCTTAGCTTCTTCGCTAGGGTTAGGAGTATATTATTATACTTCACCTCCCCCTCTATATAGTCTAGCCTCCTAGATAGACTATCTGCTAGGTTTATAACCCCTGACCTATGCTCTAGGTTGAAGTTAAATGCTAAGAGTTTATATACCTACCTAGCGAGCCTTCCCTAAAGGTCCTGCGCAAGCGCGCTAATAACTCCCTTTAGCACCTAGTAATCTATTAGAACTATAAACTTTTTTAATATACCTTAAAGGTAATAAGCCTAATAATCTAAACTCTTAATTATAGCGAGAAGTTCCTATTAGCCTGCTCCCTAACGTTACTCTATATCGCTAAGCTTCTATAAATAGTAAGCAACTAGTTGCTATTAACTATTAATATATTATAATAGGATACTAGATATAGCCTTCGTAGAAGCATCCGTTTTAACCCTTATCTCGTAGGTTAGGTCCTAGTATTAGAGAATAGTTACTAAGCAGAAGGCAGCTTAAAGCTGCTTAAAAGCCTATTAAGCTTCTTCTAGCTAGTAAAACTCGCTCCCTTTCTTATTATTCTCGCTGCTCTTTAGTAGGGATATTATTAGGGCTATAATACCTAAATATCTTATAATAAACTTATAGTAGAAGTTATAAAATCTAAAGAAGACCAGGATATCTTAGTATATCTTTAGCAGCTTCTATTTAGTAATAGCTTAGACGCGAGTTTAGTCTATTAATATACCCTTAGGCGTAATAATATACCCTAGGAACTCTACCTGCTATTAGTAAAACCTATACTTACTAAGCTTAATATAGAGCTCCTATTAGCAAAGCCTATAGAGCACTCGGAGAAGGTCTTTTATATATTACTCTCTTATCTTAGAATAGATTATAATATTATCTATATAAGTAATATAATAGGTATCTAGCAGCTTAGCGAGCGCTTAGTAAATATATACCTAGAATATAGCTAGGGCGTTTATAAGTCTAAATGGTATAATAGTATATTTAAAGTACTTATAATATATCCTAAACGCTATTTTCTAGCGATCCTCCGGCTTAATATGAATATAGTAGTATATATCTCGAATATTAATTTTCGAGATCTATTTCACTCCCCGAAGCCTATCTAATAGTTTGCTAATAAGAGGGAGTAGATATTAGTTTTTTATTATCACCTTATTAAGGCCTTAATAATCTATATAAAAGCATAGGGACCTATCTTTCTTAAGTATAAAAAGGATAGGGGCACCTGCCTCGCTAGTTAAGGGTTAGATCCGCCCTATTGCTTAGTTATTAGTAATATATTAGCGAAGTTTTTCTAACTAATGCTCGTTTAATAAGTAGATAGGCCTATATAGGGGTTTCTTCCCTTCGATTAAATCGATAGTATATTCCGCACCCTCTAAGACTAGGTATTGCTTCGCTAACTATTTATTAAATATTACCCGTTCACTAGATAGTTCTAGTAGTAACTCTATATCGCCCTCTAGGGTATCTTCTTCTTCTAGAGCCCCTATTAGTAGCTTATAGGGGGTGATATTCCCTAATATATATATAATATAAGCCTTCTAGCTATTCTTAACGATCTCTTATATAAATACTAATAGCTTAGCGATACTAAAGCGTTTGTTTTCCTAGGTATTTATCTAGGTATTAATTATAATACCTTCTCTTCCTATAGAGTATTATAATAGGAGAAGGTCTCCTGCTCCCTTAGATCGGGAGGCTTTAGCAAAGAGTTGCTATATCTTCCTCGCTTCTCCTCCTAAGTTAATAAAGAAGAATATTAACTAGTATATATTCTAGCTTATTATAGATAACCTATTAAACCCTTCTAATATAGGGGTAATAGCTACTATGGGTTATAGTTATAAGGATTTAGCTAATCGACTACTAATAATATTAACCTAGGAATAGGAATCTATATCTATTACTACTTCTTATTTAGCAATATTCTAGAGAATAATCGCTTATCCCTTTATAATAGCTCCCTTTAAGAGAGTATCTAGTTCTAATTTAGGCGCAGGGGTTACTAATATAATCCCCTAGCTTACTCGTTTTCTAATAAGTTAAGTTCCTTAACTCTTAAGGATTAGATTATATTAATCCTCGCCTTCTTAGCAAGTACTTAGTATCCTACTAGCGTTTTATTTATACTTTATCTCGCGTATTTATCTAAGTAGTCTACCCTCTTATACCCCTTTTACTTATAGCTAAAGTATATTACGTAATTAGATATTATAAGTTATATACTAGGGCTAGATATAGACCCGTTCTAGTTAGATCCCTGCGTTATATTACTAACCTATTAGTAAGGTATTAGGCTCTGCAAACCCCGCGTTATCTTCTAGCTAGAACCTTACTAGCTTATCTTTTAACCCGACCTCGCTACTAGGGGCCCCCTTAGGTTATACTCTTCCCCTATATACTATTTCTTACTTTTGCTTTATAGAGGTTTGCTACCCTATTAGTAATATACCTCCTATAAGTATTTAGTTTCTATAGCTATATCTCTTAGCCTCTATATCTTAACTTTCTAATATTCGAGTTCTTTATATAGGAATAGGGCTAATTAGAAGTATAGTATATAGGCCTTAGCCTTGCTATCTTCTATACTAACTATATCTAAATC
Organism: Colletotrichum sansevieriae; assembly: GCA_026260285.1. NCBI lineage: Eukaryota > Fungi > Ascomycota > Sordariomycetes > Glomerellales > Glomerellaceae > Colletotrichum > Colletotrichum sansevieriae. The sequence goes on along the minus strand of JAOQIF010000809.1, from coordinate 24,117 downwards.
CTAATATATTACTAATTATTTAGCGAAGAACTATATTAGTAACTATATCTCCTTCTGCCTTATTATATCTAGCTTCTTATAGTACCTTCGCTCTTAAAGCTCGGGGTTAATATAGTATTAGTAAGTAAATACTATAAAGTCGGCCTATGCTAGGTCTCCTTCTAGCCTAGCCCTATAGTATTACTACTAGGACTATAGGGGCGGGCTTATCTTTATAAGTACCTATTAGACCTGCTGCTCTAATATACTACTAGCGCGTAGTTAGTTTCTATCCTCGATCGCTTAGATCTAGTTACTAACCTAGTCTATAGTAAAGTCCTTAGTTATAGTATAGTAGTTATACGTAGGGGGCTTTTTATATTCTCTCTATAAGTATCTTAGCGCTAAGCGATTAGCGAGTTCTTATAGTAGGGCAGCGGTTTATTCCTCGTGCTGCTATTATTATAAATATATCTGCTCTATAAGGCTCTCCTACTATTTTTATAATAACCCTATAGCCTAGGTAAGGATACTAGAGATACTAGCTTCTTAGGGCGTCCTAGGCGGGGTGCCCTATTAGCTACTGCTCGCTATCTATTCGCCCCTTAAGGGGTAGTCTGCTTAGTTTAGCGCTACCTAGGACCTAGCCTAACCCCTCGGGGTTATTCCTCCCGCTATATTATTACTAGGATTATCTATTCCCTTAGCATAGTATCTACGCTATATTCCCTATATCTTAGGGCTTAGTAAACGATTAGTATCTTATTAGCTAAGGCCGTATTAGTTATATTCTATATACCTAGCCTGGAGTTTATTATAATTAAACTCTATTACTAAATCGTTAGTATATTATTACTAGTTTGCTTTAGATATTCTAACTAGTACTAGTTTCTTAAATCGAGGTAGAAGTAATAGAATTATAAAAAGTATAGCTAAAGGCTTAAACTAGGAAAGGCTAGAATATTAAAACGTAGATATCTATTATTATATTAGACTATTACTTAACTTTCTAAGTTTTCTACTTATAGAGTTTTCTCTAAGGTGTATTTATTCGCCCCTAACTCGCTAACGTTTTGCTAATAGCGTAGCTCTGCATCCTGCACCCGCTACTGTTCCTTACAAAGTAAAGCTATATCTCCCCTAACTATACTAAAACCTATATATAGCTAATAGGTAGTAATTAGAACCTAAACCTAAGATAGGGCGGGATAAGCGTTATTATAATACTAAGTATAACTAATACTAAAGACTTAGGAAACGAGTAGGTATAGATATAACCCTAAGGGGTACTATGCTAGAAATCACCTTAGTTCTAATAGGATAGATTATTAAGGGATAGGTATTAATACTCTAAGTATCTAGTGAAGTTAAACTAGAAGTTAATATAGATATCTATATAGTAATAGATATTATATAAGAAGATCTTATTAAGAGACTCTAACTAAAGGAGGCTACTAGTATTATAACCCCTGAATTAGTAGATTTCTAGGGAAGACCTATACCTATAGGCAAGGTCTACTAGCTTATATTCTTCCTTATAGATAGTTAGAGTTACTTATAGAAGATTTGCTAGGATTTTATTATAAGCCCTTGCCCTAAAGGAGCAGGAGATATCCTTCTATCTAATAACTTAATAGGATAGGAAGGTATTTATATAGATATTTATATATATACTTAGTTATATAAACCCCTCTTACTTACTAAGCTAGAGGTAATTATCTAAGAGATTATAGAGAATAGCTAATAAGCTTATATTATATACCTAATAGATATTATAAGCTCTAATAAGAAGGATATAGAGACCTTAGGCAAAGATTTGCTAGATAATAAGTAGGAGAAGAAGATTCCTAGGGAACTTTAAGACTTTATTAATATTTTTAATAAAGAGAATATAAAGAAAGTTCTAAAGCTAAAGGGAGTAGTATATTATATTAAACTAAACCCTAGTAAGGAACCCCTATATAGACCTATATACCCTATATTAGTAGAGTAGTTATAAATACTTACTAAGTATATTTAGGATATAGAGGTAGTAAGCTATATATACTACTTAACTAGCTCTATAGGAGCACTAGTGCTATTTATACCTAAGAAGGATAGAAGCCTATAACTATATATAAACTATAGAAGACTAAATAAAATTATAATAAAAAACTATTCCCCTCTGCTATTAATTAGCAAGCTTCTAGATAGACTTGCTAGAGCAAAGTTTATTTCTAAGATTAACTTAAGCAAGGTATACTACTAAATTATAATTAATAAAGCAAATAGATAGAAAATAGCATTTAGAATATAATATAAGTACTTTAAGTATACTATAATACTATTTAGGCTTATAAATACCCTAGTAACTTTTTAGGTATATATTTATTAAATACTTACTAATCTTTTATATACTTATTATATTATATACCTAGATAATATTCTAATCTACTTAGATATAAGGGAATAGTATACTAAGAACCTCTATACTATCCTATACTACCTAAGGGCTACTAAGCTATTTATAAAACTAAAGAAATATAACTTCTACTAGATAAAAGTAGATTTTCTAGGGTTTTATATTACCTAAGATAGTATTAAGTTAGACCTAGATAGAGTCTAAGTAGTTACTAAATAGCTAGTACTAAAGTCTTTTAGAGATATCTAAGTATTCCTTAGCTTCTATAACTTTTACTATACGTTTATTATAATATATTCCTATATTATAGCCCCTATAAATAGTATGCTTAAGAGAAGCTAGAATAGCATAAAGTTAGAAGCCTTTGCTTAGATAGGGGAGATATAGACTATATTTAAGATACTTTAGAGAGTATTTATTAAAACCCTAATACTAAGATATTATAACCTAGCGTTAGAAACTAGGGTTAAGACTAATATATTTACTTAGGTAGTATCTAATATGCTCTTATAGAAGTATAGCATAGTCTAGCACCTAGTAGTCTTCTAGTTAAGGAAACTCTTAGATATAGAGAGGCGCTAGGCTCTAGGGTAATAGGAATTCCTTATTATTATAGAAAGTTTAGATTACTAGGCGTAATACCTATAAGGACTCCCTAAGAAATTCGTAGTGCTTATAGACTATATAGTACCCAACTGGAAGATACATCGCAGGCATCGAAATCCCTCAAGGGGCAACGAAACAGCCGGTTCGCGTTTACAACATGGAGATATCCTTTTGCAGAGATGCCCGCCCCCGCCTCTTTATGGATACAACTCTGAGTCGCTAGCGAGATGCCTGCGACCTGGCCAGGAGTGACTTTGCCATGATCAAAAATTGCTCTTTCTCCTTGCGTTGGCATGCTGTGTTCTGCGCGGGATAGTCTGAACAAGGCCAGCAGGAGAAGCCGAATGTGGAAAGTCACTGGGATGTTGTCAGGAGCGGCCATTCACCACAATCATGAGGATCTTGGTCTATGCGCTGCCATTCTTCCAACAGTCACGATAAAATGATGGCCGACTGTGGTTGTGTTGGCTGTTGCCTGTGTAGATCAAGAGGAGAATGGCAAAACCGCCACGTGGACCTTGTGGAGAAGGACAGAAGAAAAGAATGCGAGCCGTTGAAGAAGCCGGAAGACGAAAACCGGACTGGACAAGACTTTACTCAGTCAGCCGTGGAGACTGGTAAACCACGCAAGACAGAGATAACCCTTCATCTCAATACACCGCCGTGCGGCTCGCCTCCCTGGAGCTGGAGCAAGAGTGAACTCAGATTTTGGGCAACTTACTCAAACTTGCCTAAGCTTCTGGCGCCGGTGAGGGAGGTATCCCAGCTCGAACAACGACCGAGCTGACAACGACCTACAGGGGCAGGGAACTGTGTGATTGGGCGAGATGCCGGGGCTACCATCTCGGCCAAGGAGCCCAAGCTCCAGACTCCGATATCCAACGTCCAGCCACTCAACGGCGACCAATCTGCGCCGAATCCTTGACTAGACCAAGCCCAAGTGGAGATTGAATGCTGCACGTCGAGTGCCGAGGACGGGGGAGGGACGACCATCGCTTTCTTCCATTTCCAGGAGCCGTAAGTGTATTTGTATAGGTAAGACTTTCGGCGTCTTTGACGGCGCCGTAACCTCGTCCTTTGCAATATGGCCACAGTTCCTTGCCCGCCTTGGTACGCAGACTAGCGTTGCTGATCTCCCTCAGGGGTCTCCGCAACGAACCCTTTCAATGCTGTAATAAAGAAGCCATCAGACCTCGGTTCATTCTAGGACCCTGGCGTGGAGTTGCTTGCCGTGCGTCCACCGTCAGTCTCTTTGGGGGATATCGCCCGTCGACCCTCTTCGTCTTCGCCCCTCATGGGCTTCTCTGCGAGTGGGAGAAATGGTTCCAGATGAGCCATCTAATCGTTGCGTCATGGATCCTCATTCTTTTCTATACGTCAATCCGTAGCCACAGGAAGCTTCCCGTGTGTACCGAGAGACTCTATTGTTTTCAAGCCCCCACAGACCTCGACCTAGCCTTGTTGCCCACATCGTGAGATGTACTTCACAGCATCGCGAGGCCATTTCTGTTGTTGGTTGTTTTGTGTCCACTGATTCGGGCTGTCATCCAACCGTCAATGCCAACGTTCCATTGCTCATCTTAGTCACCACGCGATCATCCCGCCGACTCCGTTGGTGAACAGAGCCTGTTGAGCCTTTTATATATCCGATGCACCTCTTCCCGCCTTGGTGACTGTCGTTTCTCTCCCATTCGTCTATCAGCAGCACTTCACGTCTGACATCACGTGGCAACCGTGGCTTCGACGTGTTCTGTTCTGGCGGCGGCTCTGCTGTCCGTTGGACAGCCGATCTCGGCCCAGACCATCAAGGTCGATGGCCAAGAAATTGGTGAGTCCGCAACTAGAGTTGCTTCGAAATCAGCTACTGTGCACCAGAGTCATATCTAACTGAAGATCTCATAGCTGCCAACGCCTGTCCCGTGGCTCCGGCCGCCGAGGCCGCTGGCGTCTCCGTCGCCAGCACCTCTGCTGGAGATCTGAACGACCAGGAAAAGTTCCACCTGACCAATGCTGTTCTTGCTAACCTGCCAGCTCTCGAACTTTCCAACGTCTCTCTCTTTGCTTTCGAACACGCCTCGTCGATCGAGAACAGATCCCTTTCCGGTCAATGCAAGACATAGCTTGGAGACTTCTTGTATCCCAGCAGTCTAGTATGGGGTATCTTTTTGGGCGGCGCTCTCACCAAGACATCCCCGAAGCCTCGGCAAGCTACGATGATTTGGGCAACTATGACAAGGCCAAGTGCGAATTCTTAACCACCAACTGGGTATGGCTCATACTACCACACCGAAGATCCGACTGCCATCGATGCCCTTCTCTTCGAGGGCTGAACTGCATGCCTCCAACAATCAACATTGGCGAGACGAACTGTTCGGTCGGCGGCCTGCCTTCATACGTTGTTGAGGCTACCACTGTTGCCCACGTTCAGTTGGCCGTCAACTTCGCCCGCAACCTCAACCTCCGCCTCGCAATCAAGTCCACTGGCCATGACTTTGGACCCAAGTCCACTGGTGCTGGATCCCTGTTCATCTGGACGCGTAAATTCAACGAAATCACCTTCTTCGACAGCTACCAGCAGGACTCGTACAGCGGACCTGCTTTTAGGCTTGGTGCTGGTGTCCGGGCCTATGAGGTCTGTGAGGCTGCGAACAAGAATGGCGTCACCGCTTTGGGCGGAGAAAGGCAGACTGTCAGCGTAATGGGTGAGTACGTCCAAGCAGGTGGTTATAGCCCTCTCTCAAAACTCTATAGCATGGCTGCTGACAACGTCCTCTCCTTTGAGGTTGTCACTGCTGATGGTCGCTTTGTGGCTGCCAGCGAGTCCGAGAACACTGACCTCTTCTGGGCTATGCGCTGCGGTGGTGGCTCAACACACGGCGTCGTCATGTCCGCCGTGGTCAAGGCTCACCCCAAGATGAAGGTCAGCACGGCAACTGTCGCCTTCTCCACCGGTGACAATGTGAGAACCGACCAGTTCTGGACAGCCCTACGGTTCTACTTCGATGGCTCCATCGCCGTGGACAACGCCAGGCACGGATACTTCCGCACCCAGAACCTTGGCACCTCTTTCGCCTTCGATGTGGGTCCTTGGTGGGCTCCCAACATGACTGAGGGTGAGCTTCGCAACCTGACAGCGCCTTTGCTCGCCAACTGGGCCGGGATTGGCCTCGTCGTTGACCCAATATACACAGAGTACGACGACTTTTACGATGCCTGGTCCGTATCTTCCCCGTTGGAGCCGTGGGCATGCAACGCCATTCGCCAGGCCAGTCGTCTTTTCCCCCAGGCCAACTGGGAGGACGAGGGCCACCTTCGAGGCCATCAAGTCTGGCGTAGAGGATGGCGGCTACAGTTTGGCCTTCAACATTGCTGCGGCACCTGAGGGATACCCTGAAAATGCCGTGAACTCCGCCTGGCGCGAGACTGTCATGCACTGCATTACAGCTGCTCTTCCGATGAGTCTGTCATCGAGAACGCCAGTGATACCCTCACTTTCGACTGGATGCAGCGCTGGCGCGATGTCTCCCCCGATGCTGGCGCGTACATGTCTGAGTCGGACTACATCGAGCCCAACTTTACACAGGCTTTCTGAGGTACCAATTACGAGAAGGCTCGCGAGCTCAAGAAGAAAATTGACCCTAATGACGTCTCCCCCGTCCAGAATGGCGTTGGCTCTGAGAACTGGGACATGTCGGAGATGATCCTGGGCAACTTGCCTTCGTAGAACAGCAAGTTGTGCCGGAAGCAGTAGGCATTGGTGCTACATTCGATCGCCTTTGTTTTGAAGGCAGTTCTCGTCAGCTTCGTTGTAAATATTTCTGGATTACATACGTGGATCTCATGTACCACAAGTAACCTACACATAGATTAGTGTATGGCCCAGACACAGTGGAATAGCTATTTCAGACCATGATATATTTCGAATCGGAGCGTTCCTTGTTAGAAGTGAAAGTTCGGGCGAGGCTGATCAATCTTCTTACGGAGAGAAAGAGGGTGCTGTGTTTTGTTATGGATCTTACTTCCGGCTTGTCCGCAATGATGCTTCTGAAAGAGGTGCAATCATAGGATAACATCAATGCCTTGATCGAGTAATTTCGGAGACTGGTTTGCCATTGCCAATGAGCTAGAAAAGGAATGACGATGCGCCGTTTTCGAGAGACACAGACTGTTTGGCATGACGAAATTCCAAGAGATGGGCTGTCCAGGGTCTGGGCGCTGGGTAGTGTGCAGCGGCCTTCAGGTTGTTGGAGTGTTGAGAGTTGAACCGTGGCTCGTAACTACGTAGCGGCGTTTGAGGGACCCACTCCAAAATGCGCTAAACCAGAACGATACAGGCGCGTAACCTGCCTGCGAATTTCGAGGTGACATCTGCCCAAACTCTTCAACCATAGTTTCACACAATCCGTCCATCATGGCTTCTATCGCAGCATCTCTGGCGTCGGCCCTTCCGAAACCCAAATATTCCGGCGAGGATGAAGAACCTCCATCGCGGGCCCAGCAGCGCGGCCCCCGCATCGTGGGCGCTGGCCAGCTCGACGAGACGCAGATCGTGCTGAAGAGATCCGGTCCTCCTCCCTATGGCCAACGCGCAGGATGGCGACCCCGAGGCCCCGAAGACTTTGGCGATGGTGGCGCGTTCCCCGAAATCCCGATTGCGCAGTACCCGCAAGATATGGGCAAGAAGGGCGCGTCGGCGAGCAACGCGCTGGCAATCCAGGTTGACGGGGAGGGAAAGCTCGATTACGGCGCCATCGCGCGTCAAGGCCACAGCGAGAACCGAATCGTGCACACCTCATTCAAGGATCTCATTCCCCTTCGCCAGCGAGCCGATGCTGGTGAGATCGACCTGAGCCGACCGAGTCAGGAAGAGGTCGCTGCGACGGCTGAAAAGACGAAGAACGCCCTGGCAGCGTTGGTGAGCGGCGCCGTGGCCGCGCAGAAGCCCAAGAATGTCAATGTCGGTAACCGCGCGGACCCGACGTTCGTGCGATACACACCCGCGAACCAGATGGGCGACAACAGCAAGAAGCAAGACCGCATCATGAAGATTGTCGAGAGGCAAAGAGACCCAATGGAACCACCGAAATTCAAGCACAAGAAGATTCCTCGCGGACCACCGAGCCCGCCGCCTCCGGTTCTAAGGTCGCCACCACGGAAATTGACGGCCAAGGACCAGGAGGATTGGCGTATACCCCCACCAGTCTCCAACTGGAAGAACCCCAAGGGTTTCACCGTCCCTCTGGATAAGAGATTGGCTGCAGACGGACGTGGACTCCAAGACGTAGCGATCAACGACAAGTTCGCTCAGTTCTCCGAAGCTTTATACGTTGCCGACAGACACGCTCGTGAGGAAGTCAGGCAGCGTGCGGCCATGCAACAGAGACTGGCAGAGAAGGAGAAGGCGCAGAAGGAAGAGAACCTCAGGATGCTTGCGCAAAAGGCACGCGAGGAGCGCGCTGGGTCTGGGCGACGCCACTCAAGGTCACGTTCACGATCCCGCAGCTACAGCGGCTCTGAGTCAGAGGACTCTGACGGCTCTGAGGATTCAGAGGTGCGTGAGAGAGAACGAGCTAGAAAGGATAGGATGCGCGAGGAAGAACGGAAGCTACGCCAGTCACGGATGGGAGCTGAGAGGAGGGTGCAAGTCATGGCCAGGGAGCAGAACCGCGATATCTCGGAGAAGATTGCGCTTGGCCTTGCGAAACCAACACAGTCGAAGGAGACCATGTACGACTCGAGACTGTTCAATCAGTCTAGTGGTTTCGACAGCGGATTCAATGAGGACAATCCTTACGACAAGCCGCTGTTTGCTGCTCAAGAGATCATCAACAACATTTACCGTCCGAATGCCAACATGGACGAGGAGGAGGACGAGGCTGCAGGCGATAAAGAGATGGCCAAGATCCAGAAATCCAGCCGCTTTGGCGAAGCATTGGGCAGGGGGACATTCAAGGGCACCGAAGATGTCGAGGTAAGCACACCGGGTCGGATGACGGCGAGAATCAGAACTAATCAAGTCTTTCGCAGGCAAGGGAGGGCCCAGTACAGTTTGAGAAGGACGCAGGAGACCCCTTCAACGTGGACAAGTTTTTATCCGAGGTGGAGCAGAGCTCTTCGTCGAAGAGAGGATACGGACTTCAAGAGGAAGATTCCCGGCAACCAAAGCGGGCCAGAGTAGACGAAGACGACGACTGAGCGAGTCGGAGCCGGCGATAGGCGGGGTTCAAGCTCATCCGATGGAGCAAGAGTCATTTGGCATCGAGATTCCGACTCTGAGGAGCATTGTAAGAGTATAGGGAGCCCGCAGCGACGAAAAGCCAAAGCAGAGCGTATAGCGTAAGCAAGAAAGAATTCCGACGAGCTCCGTACAGAAGTCGGTGCAAGCGTCAATCGCAAACCACTGGACGATTACGCGTGTCTATAGTAGTGTTCTAGGGCGAGAAGTAAGGGCTGAAAGCCGACTGGTGACTTGGTAGCGACGTTCATGGTTTCAAAGACCCGTGATTCATGCGGACTGGGTGGCTCGACAAGTCAAAGCGCACAATTTGGCACCTGGGAGCTAGAGCGAACCCTGGCTTGACGGGAGGCTTGAGAGAATAGGGGGGTTGCTAAAACTTGTCAGAGTTGGTGGCGTTGAAGTGACAGTCAGGACCAGTGAGGGAGGCGCCGCAGGTCGTCATTGGCCTAAACCCCTGAGCGAGCAACAGTCAAGATATCGGGCGAGCAAGGGTTGAGGTGCCAGAGTTGCGACGAAGATCAGGCAGGATGAGAAACGTGGGACATGGAGCACTGCTGGTTCCGGCCTATATTTATTGTCCGTAGCTTCATTGACGGGATGTTGAAACAGTTGCTGCGATGTCTTCTTGGTTAAGCTCCAAGTCGGAGACTCTGCGAAGCCTCGGCCAATGCTAGTGCCGATGATGTGATGACTCTAGTGACATTCATTGCTATAGCTAGCCAAGCCGAGAGGTGAGGGTAGTATTGAAAGTGAAAAAGAAGAAGACGGGAAGGAGAGTTAGCAGCTGAAGCATCGCTTATTTCACGGGAAGAGAGTCTTTTTCTTCTAAGCTTAATACCTGCTCGGTAGCGAGAGTTTGATATTAGCTGGAAAATATGTAGAATGATATAAAGTTCTCGGGCTTCGCATCTTGACTTTCGGCTACCTTAGCCAGTAGTTCCGATGCAGCTTCAGCCTCCAGCTTGCACAGACCAGGTTTGGTAGAGCTGGATCGCTAATGTGCGGGTTGAGTTCGCTCCTTCCTATCACGCCTACTGAGTTGCTAGTTGCTTGTTGCACGAGCGGCAAGTCAAGCCTGGTCAGAATTCGGAACTTCAAACGCAGATCGCAGCGAGACGTTCGGGTCGCTCTGCCAGCAGCTGATGTTGGTTTGCAGCAGAGTCACTGGGTGGAGGAAGCATAAAACGAGAGATGGGATCAGTCATGATGGTTGTGAATGAATTTCAAACGAGGAGCAGCACAGGCAGAAAACTCTTTTTTTTTTTTTTCAAACCCTCCCTTTCCCCAATATAGACTAGAATACTGGTATGTTAGAAGAGGGGGATGTTTTGGAAGTCAAGATACGGAGCCGAGCGAAGACTGCCTAGCAAGACAATGGAATACTTGGCTTTAGAATTGGCTCCGGCGGCCATGCTGCCAAGCCCAGGTTTAGCGCAGATGCGCTGTTCGCCCCTGAAGCCGTGGCACTAGTGGCACCTGCAGCCGCTTTTGGGGGGGGGGGGGGGGGGGGGGGGGGTAATTATACGAAGGACCCG
>JAOQIF010000809.1:0-13348 GCA_026260285.1 Colletotrichum sansevieriae | reverse complement strand
CCCCCCCCCCCCCCCCCCCCCCCCCCCCCCCCCCCCCCCCCCCCCCCCCCCCCCCCCCCCCCCCCCCCCCCCCCCCCCCCCCCCTATGAAGTGTCGATCGAGCCGGCTGCATCATCCGAGCTCAACGTCAACTCGTTCACGTTCAGGTCCCTTTTACTTCTTCTTCCTGCGTTCACTTCGGATTCGTTCTCCAGTTATTGGCAGCGCAACATCATAGCATGACCGAGGAGGATCACAACAAGACAGGACAAGATGCAACTCAACTTCCAAGCTGAGGCAACCTCCCTATCATTCGTCCATCTTCTTCATCTCCCTCTTGCATGGAGCTGACATCCGGTCGTCGTTTTCTCTTCATCGGAAACTCTCTTTCTCCCTCGGCTCGACTCGACTCAACTCACACTAACCCTGGTCTCAAGCACATCGATCCGTCCCATCTTTGTTTCTCCCACTCTCTACCAAGATTCGAGTCGACAAGGACCCACTTCAGACGTTCCGTCGCTGTCCCCTTTCGCCCCTTCCTTCATGCCCGAGAGGTGTCTCTGCGTCCAAAGCATGAACAAGAAGCTTCTTCCCAGACACGACACCCCGGACGCATCGGCCAGCCATCAGCTCGCAGCACGACAGGCTTGACTTTTGCGATGCACCTCAGGTCTGAGCCGGGGCCCCGCCCCGCCCCGGAAACCGAATTGTCCAACTTAGCTCTGCCTGCGGCCTACCTTACGGCCCTTGCCGTAGGCACGAAGACCTCTTCAGAGTTCGCGGCCATGCTCGATGCTCTGCAGAAGCCTCCTTTTGCGTTGGAAGTTGAAGCACGCAAACTCAGCTCAGCCCTGGTCCCCAGCGTCCCGAACTGATCGTCGCCGCCGTCATCCAGTTGCATCCGAGCCCGAGCATGGCACCCGGCGGTGGTGCCAGTCGCTCTTTTTTTTTTCTTATGCGCTACCCCTGGGCTTTGTGAGCTTTCAGGGGATCTCCCATACCTCGGACGCACTGCTGAAGCTCAATTGCCAAGTTGGCGGTTACTTGTTGTGCAGCATGGATGTATCATGTTCTTCCCCCGCGTCGTGGTCTCGGCGGCGAAGGGCTTTTTTCCCCCATAGAACCACGATGCTTATTTCTCCCCGCCTGCCCACCTTCGCTTTCTTTTGAGCTTCATCTATCTTCTCTCTTCAACTATGCCTCATCGAATCTCTTTGACGTTTACACTAATCCTAATTCAATACCTCTCCCCAACTTCCATTCATGCCTTCGAGATGGCTGCGCCTCCTTACCATTACCACGCTAGCTTCAACTAAAGTACGACTATCACGACCTGCCTGTCGACTGTACACCCGGTTTGGACAACCACGCCACATCAGACCGAAGCTGGTTCTATAAAAAATTAACACAGCCCACGCCTTGGGGACTCGTTTTTAACCCGTTCCCACTCTTAGGCGAGAAGTCGGAACCCCCTGCAAGCTCCTATTGAGCCGGACAACTGGAACTATCCCCCTATTGGACTGGTCTAAGTGGCCCACCTCAAGGACGCGTACGTAGTACGTCTGATAGGCGTAGTCGGATCGCTGTGTTAAACCGGGGAGCTTATCAACTTAAAGAAGATGGTTCCAAATCTGGGGCCAAACTCATCACTCGGCTACACTCCGTTCGAATACTGGAAGGGCCCGAAACCTGTCATTCCCAGACCGAAGCGCAAATCACGCGCTGTCGCTCTCGACCTAGAGCCATTGCTTCCCACCCCCGCGCCGGCACCAAGGTCTCGCCCTACGGCGACATGGACCGGTCATGCCTTCGGTGGTGGTTTACAGAAACCACGTCTGGTTCCTCCCCCAAGTGCCTTCGTGGCGCAGCCTGGAACATTCACTGCCTCGTCCAATAAAGGCAAACCTTTCGCGGAGATTCTCGTCGTCCCCCCAAAGGTTTTGGTCCACCCACTTTTTCGAGACGAGATAAAGACTCCAGACTGGCCCAGGGGATTCTACCCGTATCCTGATTCCATGAACGACTCGACTTACAACATCATGGGCAACTACGGAGACTCGAGCGAACGCCTTGGTCAGAAGCCCGCGTGGTGGGATCCCAGAGGGTGGACGAAGCGCATTTGGGCCGGTGTCAGTGCCGCCATCATCATTCTGATCGTCATCATCGTCGCCGTTGTCGTCACACAAAACAATCAAAACCGATACCCGGACTACTCCAAGCTGTCATATACGCTGAGTGACACATGTGCGGACGATCTGTGCGAGGGATCACCAGACATTCCCGGCTGACGATTGGATTAAGACTCTGGAGAGGACTTCTTCGATAAGTTCGACTATTTCAACACATATGATCCAAGTGTGTCTACTTCAGACTCAACAGCCAGAGGCAGCACACTAACTGAGCCCGATAGCGGGAGGAATGGTTCACTACGTCGGCGCCGATGAGGCTGTCACGAGGGTACGCATTTCCCAATTCTTGAACACTGGCAAACATCAGCTGAGCTCAGCAAAGAACTTGACACATGCCACCACCGACTCAGCCGTCCTCCGTGTCGACAACACCGTCGGTCCCAGCTCCACTCCGGACGCCTCAACCGGATGCTTCTCCGTTCGCGTCGAGTCAAAGACCCAATACAACGAGGGTTTCTTCATCTTTGAAATCAAGCACAGCCCTTACGGCTATGCCTCCTGGCCCGCCCTGGGGTTCTCCGACCCAAACAATTGGCCTACCAACGGCGAGATCGACGTGATGGAGGCCATCAACCAGGGTACCGACGGAAACCAAATGACATTGCACACCACTTCGGGATGCGAGATGAACGTCAAGCGCAAGCAGACCGGCAGCGTCCTGCACACAGATTGCAAGAACACGACTAACAGTAACGCCGGCTGCGGCGTCGAGGGCACGACGCGTCCTACGGCGAGGAATTCAACAAGGGCGGCGGCGGATACATGGCCATGGAAAGCCGTGAGGAAGGTATCCGTGTCTGGCAAATCGCGCGGTCCTCCGTTCCCTCCGACATCACCAACAAGTCGCCCGACCCGAGTACCTGGGGGAATGCGCTCGCGGATTTCCCCAACACGGCGTGCGACATGAGCTCGCACTTTAAGAACCAGTCCCTCATCATCAACATTGATGTCTGTGGTTCGCTCGTCGAGGCCAAGTACGCCGACTCGGGCTGTGGTGGGACGAGTTGCTCTGACTTCCAGGCCAACAACCCTTCTGCGTTTGACACTGCATACTGGGAATTTGGCGCCTTTCAGGTATACTCTGCATCGTAACGCCCGACACGGAAATTTAGAGACGGACGGTTAGGAAAAGTGAGAGAGGAGCACAAGGAAGACATAATGGTTTCACCGAGGCAGGTAACTGGTGGCCAATAACCGCGACAACAGCGGCGGTAATGACCTTTACTTTGATTCCCATGAGCGAGCGAGCCTTGTTATCTTATCGCTTTTATTCAAGTAAATGAGCACCGGTTTTTCGTGACCTTCTCCCACCCCACGGAGGAGAAAAGAAAAAGGAAGGGGGCTTCGTTTGAGATCACAGACACTCAAACCCAAAAGTTCCGAGGCGTAGTGTCTATAGAATGCCCATCAATACTGCAGTTCTTCTCGAAAACAGCTACATGTGAATCAATCATGCCGTCGAGTGAGAAGAGTTTAGTTGAGTTGATGCCCGCCTCAAAACAGAATACAAACCTTTCTCAGTATTCTCTTCGAAACCATTTCAGAAGTGGAGAGGATCTCTACACCCGAATATAAACCCCCGCCCCCTCTCCTTCGAGACCTTGCCAAAACCAAAACAAAAAGGCCCATCCTGTACAAAAAACGCCGTGCAATGCAAGTAACAATTGCAAACCTCCTTTTGTACAGAGATTCCACCCTCTCTCCCCGCGCGTCTTTCTTTCGTACACATCCTCACATGACCCCCCTACCCCATCTCCTCCTTTCATCCCCCAGATGGAGGGGAGATTGGCACCCAAGCACTCACTACTACTCGGCCTCATTCATTCATTCATTCATTCATTCATTCGTCCTTCGGACTCCTCATGTACGCATCGATAGCCGCGCTGAAAGCGGCAAAAGCGACGCAGCCGCCCAGCGCGGCCTGCGGCCCGGCGTTCTTGGCCAGGATGCCGCCCGTGAGACAGCCCGCGGCGACGCCGTTGCCGAGGTCGTTCTTGGCCCGCAGGCCCTCGATGCCGCACTCGATACCCGCGAACAGCGCGCCGACTTTTCCAAAGTTCTTGGCCATGCTGTAGGACCGCGTGCCCATGTCCTTGAAGCCGTGGCGGAGCTGCTGGCGGAGGGGGAGGTCCGAGATCGGCGTCGTCGTGGGCTTGCCGTCGATCGTCGCCGTGTGGAAAGGGGTGTCGTAGGACATCTAGTCGTCGGACGTACACTGTCAGTCTTCTTTTCCTTCTTTTGGGGGGTTGCAATCTTGCGTCCTTCTGTAAAGGGGGGGTGGTGGAGGGAGGCAACACGTACAGATGCCATGAACATGCCAAACAGCCCACCCATACCGAATCCCATGACGCCGGACATGACGCTCTTGGTCCAGCAGTTCTCCATGAAGTTCGTCATCTACGCGAATGTCCAGTCAACAATGTAAGTTCCGACTGCGAACAAAGAAGTAAAAAAGGCAAAGGACGTACGGCCTGCATTTGAGCGTCGGGAGGAGCCATCGCGCCGGCGGCATCGGATGGCGACGCTATGGGTGAGGCTTGGCCAGCTCCGGGAAAGTTCATGGCGAAGGAATGAAAAGTGAATTAAGCAGACGGCGGTAATGTAAGGATTGCGATGATTGAATGCGATCGCGACGCGTGCGGCAACGGGTTCGCGGTATATGACCAATTTTCTGCCTGGAGAGCTCTTGCAGGTCGATAAATTTCTTATCTTGCCTTATCGATTTCAATCTCTGCTGGCACGTGCTCCTCCGACCGTCATCCGAGCGGTGACGTGGGGGTGAGCTCTCCAAATCCCGGAATCTCTCCGGGCGCCACATAGCGGATATGGCACCTCATTGCCATGACACAACTGAAATTCTCCACAGAGCAGTTCACACATCTTCACTCGCTGAGGTGCGGCAGTCTGGGTTTCCATGTATCTTGATGTAAGCTACAATAAGTCTGTCCTCTATTGAGGGCATAAGGAGACCGCCCGCAATATCTTCGCTCAGCCTCTCATGAGAATGTCTTTTTCTCGCGAAGAATAAGAGTCAAGACCAAGCCTGCCCGGTGTAGGTTCCAGAACCATACAACTTCCTGTCTGCGTACGCTTCGAGCCGCAATATACCGATATCAGTTGGAGATGCCGCGTTGGAAACAATTCTAAATCCTCAACTTGTTCAACAGCATTCAAGTCTGCAAGAGAGGCTCCCTTTGATTACCGCAAAAATAGGTCGCCAACGCCGTTTCTCAATGATCTTGTGCGGTCAACATGGTCCAAACCGAGGTAGTCATCGTCGCCCGTAGCAACATCCCATAGTACGTCATCTGCCGAATGTCAGTGCCGAAAACTACGCAAAGGCTTTATGAGGTCTTACCGTCATTCAAGTACTGTGGCTTAGAGAAGTGAGATCGTTTGATCACCGCAAACTTGATCTTCTCGAAGCTCTTGCCCTTGAGACCAGTCCGCTTCTCAAGACGTTTCTTGGTCTCCGCAAATTTCTCGCCCTACGCTATGTCAGAAACCAACAATATCTCCTCGTAGGGGACGATTTACCTCAATGACCAGGAACTTGAACGGAACACCATGGACTCTGCTAGGTTCACTTTGGAAGTGGAAAACTTGGATGAAGTTGCTGGCCTCCTCCTCATTCAATTCCTCTTCGGGCACGCGTTCGGCGAAAACGTTGGTGTAGTCGTTCATACTGATCACGGGGTATTCCCGAGGAAGTTCGCGGTAAAACTTATGGCTGCTAGTTTCGTATACCCTGATACGACCTCCCTCGGCCTCGTCGGGTATGCCAGCCTTCTTGACCAAGACTTGGATAAGGTCTTCGATGTTGCCGTTCTTCGCAACAAGTAGGTCATACTGGTCCTGTTGCCCGTTAGTATTCAGCAGGGTTGATCATCGCAGATTTCTCACCTCTTTCGTTATACCCTCACTGAGCCACGTGACCTTAACACTCTTCTTTGTGTCCAGCTCGGCCAGACTCATATCCAAGACCTCAAAGTAGAAGGCATCCGTCCGTTGACTTGTGCTCAGCTGGTTGTAGCCCGTGGGATTCAGGATGAGTTGGAGACTCTGGTTGACACCGCGTTTCACCGTCGTCTTCGGGTTCCCAGTCGCCGAGTTGACCGTCCAGAAGCGAATGTGGGTAGGCGGAACTCCTATCCTGTCGGCGACACGCTCAGAAAGTGTGTCATAGCTGATCTTGGAGTTCAAGACCAGCTCGAATGGAGGATACTTTTCGGCGTTGCATCGAGTTGGGTGTGCGTGGAATTTGACGGTCTTCTTGTTGTGGAGGAAATCGTAATACTCGCGCGCGTCCTCAAACCGATCTGTCTTCTTGATCGGTTGCTCTGGTGACTGCTTGTCACCCAGACCCAAATGCTTCTCCAGGATGTTCCTATCACCCTTGCGCTCTGTGCTGCGCTGGAAGCAGATGATGTCACCATCCTGTAGCTCTGCTGCCTTGAGAGACTGCTTAGCCTTCAAAGCTTCGATCATGGTTGGCTTAATCTCCTCCCAGAGGGAAATCTTCTCATCTGATGGCAGTTTGTCTCCCCAGCCCATCTTCTTCGTAATGATTGGCACCAAATCTTCAACCTTCTTCTCTTTGCTGATGTAGACGTGGCCGATGCCATGAAGAGCTTGTTCCTCGACATCAAAGTGTTTGAGGAAAAGTAGGATCAGGTCATTCTTGACAACGACGCCGTTGAGTTGGCTCTGGTAAGTCGGCCACACGGCCTCACCCTCTGGTGTCGTCTCTTCGGCGACCTCAGCCCATACCCTCAAAAACTGGTCTCGGTGCGCTGCAGCCCTGGAGAAACATTCTTCGACAGTAGGTGTCAAATCCATAATTGGCTGATCGGGACGAATGGTCTTATTTTGGCGATTCACCATGATCCAGAGGCGCACCTTGCGAGAATCCTGGTCAATATCTTTTGCGATGGTCGCCACCAACTCCTCCATTGTCGATTGTCGCAGGACCCGGTAGGAACGGGGCGCAGCCTCAGCGTCAACTTGTTCAGGCTCAAATGAAGTCAGGTCGGTGCCACCATGGCTCTTGAAGGTCTGCTCCGTGATAACCTTGACACCGATGTAGAGATGTTGTTCCTCTTTTTCCTTGCGCTTCGCCTCTCGAAGGGCAGTCTCCTCTTCGAATCTCGTTCGCAGATGGGCGGGTATATCGTCCCTCGTGACAGGGCAGAGGATGTCGTCCAAACGCGATTTGCGGATGTAGACCAACATGTATGCACTGTTCTGCCGTAAGACCGGCGCCTTCTTCTGCAGGGGAGCCCGAAGGTGGTTGGCCGGGGTCCTGTACTCTCCGCCGAAGTTTTCCTCCAGCACCTCGCGCATCGTAGCCTTGGTAACCTTGTCGTCGTCATACTTGTAGAACCATCCGTCCTTGTTGGGCTTCAAGAAAGCGTAGTAGTGGCCAGCATTCAGGTCACCGCTGTGAACCAAAACACCGTGCAGTTGGTATTCCCAAGACTCCGACTTATCTGCGTCTTCGGAAAGATATGGCGAAGCATCGAAGAACTCGGGGAACTCGTATCGGTCGTTGATCTTCATCATCGTATCGCGCTGAATGTCATACTCAAAACGCTTCAGTTGCAGGTGGAGAACGTTGGGGAAGCTTTGGAAAATGACACCCTTGTTGGCGTCCTGGAGCTTGAACTCGTCGCCAGCAAAGTACTGATTCTCTCCGTCCATCTTCTCAACCTGGACATAATCCTGGAAACTCTCCAAGAGGTTCTTGTTGCCGCTCACGTTCAGCTGAATGTCCCAAAAGTCTTCGATTCGGCTGGACTCGTAGTCGACGTTGATGCAGGAGATGTAAGTCTTGATCTTCCCACTGAACATTTGGGGGAGGACGTGCTCGGCAGGAGTGCCCTTCATCTTCTCCTCCATTCTTTCCATGAGCTTGCGAGATAACTCCTGGACGTCCTGTTGCTCGAAAATGTGCCTCGTCTCCCAACCAAAAGACTTCGTCAACTCGTTGGTTCCCACCGCCGTTTCGGAGGTTTGTAGCTGGTAAAACAGGCGTTGGAGGGTGTAAGCGCTGTTGCCCATGTTCTCTTCGTGTTGCGTTGGGATTTCATAAATGGCCTAGAACAGTCAGCAAAAGTTCGCTGCAAAAACGGGGACCAGCATTACTTTTCGGAATGCATTGGTAAAATACAAAGACTGGAGAAGAGAGTTGAGGTAGCATGTGGCACCTTGGTTACGCAGACCGACATATCCAGTTTCTTTCTTGGAGTCGTAGTTGTTGAAGTTGTGCCAGAGGACACCCGTCTCGTCCTCGACAATGCGAAGGTAGGCAGTGATGTTGGCCGTATCGTTCTCGCACAAAGGTCGGTTGCCCCCTTCCCAAGGAACATTGAACATTTTGCGCAGCTCAAGGAACCGCGTGAAGCCCCAATCAGACTCCTCTTTCGTGAAACGGTGGTGAGCAGTGTGGTGGGTATACAGGCTCGGGTCGTTCGGGTTCCATAGGACCAGCGCGAACTGCACGCAGCAGCTCCAATTCTCAGGAATGTTGGTCGGTTCGAAGCCGTGTTCGAGGTAGATGGAGCACTGGTCAACATTATTGCCGTGGGGGAACAAGAGAATCCGCCTGCAATGCGTTAGCAAGATCGCTCTTGAGTCTACACGAGGGTATTAAAGGTATACCATGGGAAACCACCAGCTTCGAAGACGGGTCCATGCTCTTTCTTGGACATAGACCTCCAGGCCTCGACCGTCCATGTAGAAACGACATCCTCAAGCACGCGGGGCTCTTCGTGCAGATGGGGGAAGATGACATCCTTCATGGCATCAACTGTCCAGGATTAGCAGGGGCCATGGTAGGTCGGGGTTTTTACGTCCTTACAATCGCTTGCCAGTGGCAGGTCTTGCAGTTGCTCGGCCTCATTGTCGAGGTTGTCGGGGTTGATGATGGCGACGGGCTCTTTTTCCGCGTCGGGACCGCCGACGTACTCGTCGGTGTCCACGACCATCTCGTTCGGCGAGCGTATGTCGTTGTTGTAGCTCTGCGTCGGTAGCAATAAGGGTTAGCTAAGGTCAGGTTGCTCGGGCGTGGGTGCAGGATGCTGTAGAAAGAGGTAGGATGTTGGGAGTGGCTTGAGATGGAGAGACGAAGAGCTGGATCGGGGTTTGCAAGATGGTGGGGTGACTGGCAGGTCAAGATGGATAGCACGAGCCAAGGACGGCAACGGACGTGAAGCTCAAAGAATGGGTATGGATGCGGGAGACAATGCGAAGGCAGGTAGTTAAGGTAAGGTACGACACAGAGCAGCAGGGGCTGAGGGGCAGTCGGTCTCGTCAAGTGTCATGGCTTACCATGGTCTACCACAGGTGGCGTGAAAGAGGCTGCAACGCAATGTGCCGATGGCAGGGCCAGGGCAGGAAACTGCAGCAGAAGGACGACTTGCGCCAGTGCTGCTTCGATGACGAGGGAGAAGCCGCAGAGGGCGGATAGGCGGCAGGTAATGAAGCAGGCTGCGTCAAGACACAAGCACGACGGGGTGCAGGTGATTATGGTGTCTTGGTGAAGAGTAGTTGCTGGCGATGTTGAGGGCGGCGGTAGTCAACAGAGAAAGTGCATGAATTGCAGGCAAGACTGGGAAGGGGAGGCAGGCGGGCGAAGCAAGACCAAAGCCTAGGAGGTGTCGGTGGTGTGTGTAAGGTAAGGTAACGTAGACAGACGGTCGGTCTGCGTCGGCCGGTAAGGCAAGGCAGGCAGGTCGGTACTGACGCAAATGGTGGGATACAGCCCAGGGGGGCACGAGACAGTCAATCCGGATGAATAATTGTCAGCCTCTCCTCATCCAGTCAAGTTGAAGAGTAAAACCTGAGCTAGAGTAGCCAACACTCAGCAAATCCAGTCTGGTCGTGGAGAAGACAGAAGGGGAAAAAAAAAAAAAAGGTTGGAGACGGAGGTGTAGAGTGCACGCTCAGTGTAGCGACGACTGCTGGAATCCTAGACTGAAGTGTTAGAAAGCACTTCCACTCAATAGAGACAGGATGTAGACAGGATGGAGACCAGGATGGAGCCTGGGACAGACAGAAGAGGAACAGAGGAGGTATCACCTGTTAGGGAAACGGGAAGCAACAGCGCAGTAGCCCTGACAAAAGTGGATACCTCGGGAATCTGCGCCGAGGGCTTGCCCCGCTATCAGGAGCCATCCCGTCCAGTAGGACCTTTCTTAGGTAGTTAACCTGGAAGCATCTCAATTCTCCCTTGAGGTAACTCCATACCTAATAACCAGTGCACCGTCAAACCAGTTGGTCAGACAGATGCTGCTGCAGCTACGCGGGATACGGAGCGAGCTGTCCTGCACCTCCACCTTCCGCTGCCAACCTATTGGGACAGACACTGGAGCAACCCACCCCTCCAATGACGTTGCCGTGACCGCCAGCGCCGCCGATTCATTCCTTTGATCTCTGCAAGCCACCTTGTCCACTTTTACTTTCCCTGCCTCAACATGTTACCTCGCCTGACGCAAGCCACAGAACGTCTGTCTTCCTTCGGTCATGCTCGAAAAATGTCAGGAAAGAGCAAGCAAACATTTACAGGTTTCCAATTCTTACAAATCCCAGAATTCCCATCGAGCGGTTCCACGGACGCTTCAGTTGTAAATCGAGTGAGATGTCAAGACTGAAGAGCAAACCAAAACGAGAAGAAAAGAAACCGGTTTGGCAACCAGCGCGCTCTCTTTGCGCCTAAGCAGGCAAACAGTATCCCCGACGCCTCCCTGTGTTGGAAGTCATTGTGTTCCTCTGCAGTTGCTATCAAGCAAGTCCAAATGAGCTTGGGTATGCGAGACTAAGCCGGACTTGATTCGCTGACATGTAATACCGCTGCCGGCGTACATAAGGTAGACGGACCCTTAACCCATCCGTCATCACTCCTGAAGCAAACTTTCGTCTCGGCTTGAACCAGGGTGGTGGAGGCTTTTGGGCTCACAATGGTTCCATTCGCAGAAATTACCGGTGTGTGCTCATACTACACCAATGGCGTGGTATATACGATGTCGGATTTTCGAGCATTGTGGAAGAATACAAAAGTCACAAGGGCATTCTCGAGGATGTAAGCTGGTCAAATAGCTTGAGGTCCAATTTGAATGCGCTGAGCCGTCTGCATTGTAATCCCTGCTATCCCATCGACTGCGAGATGACGTCGGTACATATAGCCCACAAAAAGGCCCTTTTTTTCCCCCTCACCACATCAGGTATATCTAGCCACGTTATATTAGCCTATGAATTTTATACGCTATATATAGCTAAATTATTATTTTAAGCTATTACTATAATAGATTCTAATAATTCTAACGCTTCTATAAGCTCTGCAAAGTTATATATATTTATATTACTACCTAAAGACCTCTCTATAGCATATACTACGGAGTGCACGCTAGAGAAGTGTGATAACGCGACTATCTAGCCCTGAGAACCTCCAGAGGTTAAACCTAGTATCCCGGGAGAGTTTATACTTCTTAAAGTACTACGCTAGCCTATAGAGGTATAGGAACTTCCCTAGAAGCTATTAGATCTCTTCTGAGAGTTTATACTAGTAGACCTTATAAGCTAGTAGGTAGAGTAGACTAATATAGCGCCGTCCTCTATAAAGTTCAGGCCTCTATAGAAGTTATCTCAAAGTAATTAGTAGAAGCTAACTTCTATAAGCGAAATCTACCTCTTCTTAGGTATTATTATTTATATAGGATTATACCCTAAATCTTAAATAACTAGATATTAGTTAGTTAGTCTTGCGAGTTACGAGCGCGCAGGTCATCAGGAATAAAGGTGTATTGTAGAAGTAACTATTCGGAAGGGTCTCCCGCATCGCGGGTTAATATCCATACGTGCGGCTTATATAATACCGCACGTTATCTTGCGAGTTACGAGTGCGCAGGTCATCAGGAATAAAAGGTGTATTATAGAAGTAACTATTCGGAAAGGTCACCCGCATCGCGGGTTAATATCCACATATGCGGCTTACGTAATACTGCACGTTACGTGGTAGGCTATGAGGCTATAGCTTAAAGTGAGGATATCGCAATATACCCCCTTAGACGTTATAAATAGCTAAAAAACGCGTTCCTTACTACCTTATGCCTAAAACTTATCTAAATTTATTATATAAAACGTATAAAAATAGCTTTTATAGTAATAAAGTAAATAAATAAATAAAAATATCGTTTATAGTTATATTTATAGAACGTGAGAGTGCTTAATAGGGTTGCTTAGTTATTAAGGCGGGTTATAAATACTCTTAGAATTAATAAAATTTCCTAATATAGTTAGTATAAGCTATCGGGTATAAGTAGTAGAGGTAAATAAGACCTCTCGCACCCTCTTATAATTGAATTTTTTCTTCCTTAGACTACTTATAATTTATAAAAATAAGTTTTTAAAAATCCTAAATCGCTTGCTATAATACTTATATATTATTAAAACGATTATTAGAGTATTTAATATAATTATTAGAACCCTTACTAACTGTTTTATAAATTAGAATTTATAATGCTTATCTCTAAGAAGAAAGCTACTACCTATATATATATAGCATATAAGCATAAGCGCGAGAAGGCTGCTACTAATACTACTACTACTAGTAATCCCCCCCCCTATCTCTAATAATAATAATAATAAGGAGTCTGCTACGCCCCCTGCCCCCCTCGCACCTCCCCCCCCCTATCCCCCCTATCCCTATATTAAGGAGGTTGAGGATAAGGGCGAGTATAATACCCTATATATATACTATCTAGAGCGTCTTGTATATTAGAAGTATTATACTAATTATTTGAAAATAGCTCCCTAAGGACCCCTCTACTATAATATCCCTTATGAGGAGTGCCTTAGGTCTGCCCTTATAGGCAAGACCTGGGGTTATTATTATAACCCTATACCTATAGCTACTAATACCTCTAGTATAAAGCGCTATAAGAAGAATCGGTATATATTATATATTTCTACCTCTTATAGTTATCCCTATACCCCTCTAGCACCTATTATAATACCCTTTGCCTACTACCTCTAGGAGGTTATAAAATCTAACTCTATTACTTAGGCTATAAGTATAATACTCTTTTAGAAATATCTCTCGATTTTAGAGGCGTTTTTTAAGCTTTAGAAGCGTTTTTTAATCTATTTCTAACTTTATATATAAGATCTTAATTACTAGAGAG
>JAOQIF010000808.1:0-40004 GCA_026260285.1 Colletotrichum sansevieriae | reverse complement strand
ATTTAGTAACTAGACGAGTTAATAACGCCTATACTATAGTTATTCCCCTGCAGAGCGATATATTTATTATTACTAGCTTTATTAACCTCCCTAAGTTAAGCTAGCAAGGCTCTAATACTTAGTAGTTTTAATCTAGTTATATAGGTATAGTTAATATAATAGTTATAGTAGATAACCCTAAGCTCATCCTTATGCGAAATATAACGGATAGGCTAATAATAATCCTAAGAGGATAGCAGCTAGGCTATATTATTCTAATAGAAGCAGAGGAGACTACTAACCTTATTAATTATAAAGATATTATTACCCTTATAGGAGGAGAATTAAACTCGCGCTAGTTCTTATAATCTAAATTCAATAGGGCTATAAGTAATATAGCAGCTAGTGCGTATTTTATAACCCCGCCTACTAAATCTAGCCTAGGACTGCCTTATTAAGCAGATAATATTCTATCTTATGGAATATCTAAGCTAAAAAACATCCTAGTTATATATAGCAAGGATAGAGTCGAGATCTGCAATTAGGACGCGGTTTTCGCTAGTAGACTTAAGGAAATCCTTAATAACCGAGATATCTATTATAATAAGGGGATCGTACCTATACTAGATAACTAATATATACGTATTAAGCTTATTAAAGGGTAGTAAAACTTGAAGGCTATAGTAAAGCTTTACCCCCTTAGTGCTAAAGACCTCGAAGTTATTAAGAATATCTATAGCAAGATATATACTAATAGCAAGATAGTATAGGGTAATAGGCTAATCCTAGTTATCTATCCGCTCTTTATTATATAGCGAGTAGTTAATAGTGTGAAAAAAGGCAGGGTTGTTATTAACCTCCGCCCTCTCAACCGAATCACTATCCTAGATATATACCCGCTTCCTAACTAAGATGATATAATAGATGCCCTTAGAGGGAAGAAATATATAACGATATTTAATACTACTAAGTTCTTCTACTAACTACTAATCTACTTAAGATACTATAATAGGATAGTAATAATAAGTCCCTGCAGTATCGAGGTTTCTAATATTATCCTCATAGGATTTAAGAACTCGCTAGCCTACGCCTAGCGTTTCATAGATCGCCTCCTGTATAACTATAAGCACTTTGCTCGAGTATATATCGATAATATTATTATCTTCAGCAATAATAATAAGGATTATCTTTAATATATCGATATTATTCTCAAGCTCTTTAAAAACAACCGCCTTTATATTAGACCTAAGAAGTCCTTTGCAGGGTTTCCTAAAGTAAGACTCCTTACCTATATTATAAATACTAATAGTATTAAATAAATAGAGGATAGGATCGTAGCTTTTAAAAACCTCCGCTTCCCAAAAACTCTCTATAATATTAAGAAATACCTCGGAATAGCTAGATAGCTACGATACGATATCCCCTAGTATAATATTATTATAACGCTACTATAGGATAGAAAGACCCGTCTTACTATAAAACTCTATAATAAAAACATGCTTCCTAATAGTCTATTAAAAGCAATTTAAATAAAGAGGGTCCAAAAGGTATTATTTAAGCTAATACTAAGTAAGCAAGTGGTATAGAATACCCTCTAAGAGAATCTCTATAACTAGGTTATAAGATACTACTATAACCTAAATAAGCCTATATTTTTTAAGGTCGATGCCTATAAAGGTAGCTTTAGGCTTATAGTATTCTAACTAGGTATCCTATAGAATAGTACTAATATACCTAGCAAAGATATCGCATAAATCTATATCTAACTAGTGCTATTTCTATCTAAGGTTATATTACCCTTAGAAAAGCGATACTTCGCTATAGAGGTAGAGGTAGTAGTAGTAATATAGGCTATAAAAAAGCTCTGCAAGCTCGTGCAATTAAATAAGCACCCTATATAAATTCTCATAGATCACGCAGCTACGAAGGGAATTCTTATATATACCTCGCTATAGACTATAGACCTTAATAAGGCTAACCTATAGCTCGCGAGCGCTACGAACTACCTATTGCAATTTAACCTTAATATTACCTATATACTAGGGAAGCTTAATATTATCCCTAACGCCCTCTCGCGCCTGCTATTACTTATAGCCTTAGGATAAGCTAATAGGTTTGAGGATAGCAATATTCTCATAGAAATAACCTATAGCGATAATAATAACAATAACGCAGGATTTATAAGCATAGTTAACTAGTTAGCTGAGAAGTCATAAGCCTATAGAGCAATAGGGGAGATAACTATAAGCATTTCAGAGGACTTTATTACTAAGATTATAGATAATTATACTAATAACACGAGGTATAGCAAAATTCTCAAATAACTCCGATCCTAGTAGAAGGAACTAGGTAAATAGTAGTTACTATTTAACGCTACTACTAAGGAAAATAGCGCTAGAGCTACTAGGAGAGCCCTAAAACGCTATTAAATAACTCCTTAGAGTCTATCGCTAGAAGGGCTTATCCTTTATATAGCTACTAATAGCACCTAGAGACTCTATATCCTGCGCAAGTTAGTACCTGCAATTCTCCGCCTTAGTTATAATAAGAAATACTACTTAAGCGCAGACTATATAATAGCAGAAATATCGACTTTTTAGTTTCATAATAAGAAGTCGCTCATATAACGGTATATCGCTTACTATAACTAGTATAAAGAGAACTAAATCAACTGCTAAAGGCTACTAGGATAGCTATAACCTATCCCCGTTATAGATATCCCTTATAATACTATTACTATAGACTTCGTTACTAATATGCCTAAGGTACTATCCTATAGAAGTCCCTACGCCTTGCTAGGTTTCCCGGAGTTAGATATATTAGTAATAGTAATATATAAATTCTTAAAGAAGATAATCCTTCTCATAGGATATTTAACCTATAGAGCAAAAGAATAGGTAATAGTCCTACTCTATATATTTTCCCTCTTAGACTAGGGAATTCTATATTATATTATTAGTAACTAGGATCCTAAGTTTATCTTCGTAGTATAGCATATAATATTCGACGCCCTTTATATTAGGCTCCTCCTCTTAATAGCATACTACCCCTAGATAGATAGGTAAAGCAAAAAAATAAACTAGACTACTAAAATTATAATATAGTTCTATATATCTAAATCCCCTAATATACCATAGACCGATATACTACCTACCCTATAGTATAATCTTAATAACTCCCTATCTACTATAATTAGATAATTACTAAATAAGGTTATACTCGGATTTAAGCTACGAAGTATCTATAATATAGTTATATAAATAAGCGCCCCGACTAAGAGCCTTATTATCCTTAGGGAGATATATTAGAAGGAGGTACTATTACTTATTAATATAGCGAACGCCTCATATAAGGAGAGATATAATAACTACTATACTAATATAACTTTTAATAAAGGGGATGAAGTCTAGATATAACTTAGTAAAGGGTTCTACTTACTAGGATAACGTAATAGCAAATAGACCTCTAGATAGATAGGACCCTTCTAAATTAAATATATTATCAGTCCTCTCGCCTATAAAGTAGATATTCCTAAGCACTAGCAGGTTTATCTAATCCTCTTTATAGCCTAGCTATATAAGCTAGCCTAGGGAGAAGACCTATTTAACTACGAGACTTAGCTACTAAAGCCTATTAAGGTTAATAGTAGTAAGGAGTAGGAACTTAACTATATTATTAAATAAAGAGTCTTATAGAGGAGTTATAAACCTATTATTAAATACCTTATCTAATAGAAAGGCTTTATAGCAAAAGATAATACCTAGGAATAAAGAGACTCCCTATTGCTTAATATAAACGATCTGATTAATAAGTATAACGCTAAATTCCCCCTTAACTAGGATACTAAAAGAGCTATAAGAAGGCGCGCACCTCGTATATAACTATATAGTTTTCTTATCCTTTTAATAGGATAAATATATATACCCTGAATTAATATTAGGATTGCAAATTTTCCCTTTATTATTGCTATCTTTTTTTGCTATTAACTACTCTTCCCTCGATCTCTCTATCTTATATTGAAATAAATAGGAAGGAGCAGAGGGTGCTAACTTTTATACACCTTCCTTACTAACCCCTATTATAATTTTTTTTTCCTTCTATACCTTTCTTTCTATTTACTATACCTACCTACTTTTATCTAGATATATCTATACTTTTTATTATTTACTTCTCTCCTATAATAAGTAATAATATTATCCTAACCCGCTAAATATAGCCTCCTAAACGCTAGCCTAATTAATACTACTGCGATAATAGCTTCTAAAGACAAGGAAGTTACTAATAACTATAAGGTCCCGTCCTCTCACCTATTTAACAATAGTAGTAGCTAAGATAAGGGTGCTAACCCCTAGAATAACGAGGTGCTTAACCCCGTCTCCCTGCGCTAAGGTAGTAATAACTAAGGTAGTAATAACTAAGTTAGTAACTATAGTATTAACCTTAGTACTCTAGTTAAGACTCGTAAGTCCGCTGCTAAGAAGAAGAAGTCCTATAAGGACTATAAGAAGGGTAAATAGGTAGCTAAGAAGAACTTCTTTATTATAGATGCTAAAACCTAATATAAGGAGGTTATTAATAATAACGCTAATAATATTTAGAATAATAATACCTAGGCTACTAAGCTAGTCTATATTATCGCTAGTACTATTACTAATATCGAGGAGCCTACCCTAGTTAAAACTATAGCTACTACCCCTTATAAGACTCCTAAGAAGGGCTACCCTAGCCCTATAGCCTAGCGCTAGCAGATCGACGAGGCAAAGGCTTATATTAATAACGCCTTTCTATACTACCCCGATATAGTCCTTATCAAGGAGATCGAGAAAATCCTCAATAGTATCGAGCCTTCTGAGAACATATCTTCTAACCTCTACGTTAGATATAACTAGGATACCCTTAAGCGAGTATATAATATATATATTAATAATAACGCTTATAGCGAGCTTCTCCCTAGTTATACTTATATCCTCGCTATATACTTTTATAATACCTATAGTTATACTAATAGAATTATCGCTAGCAACCTTATTATAATAAACTATATTAACCTCCTTTCTATCGCCCCGCTCGTTAATATTAGCAATATTACTACTATAGACCTATTAGCCCGCAAGGATGCTAAAAATGCAAAGGACCTCGCTAATAAGGCTGAGGGTAATATTAATACTATTATTAATAATATCTAATAGGAAATCCTTCCTCGCCTCGATACTATAGAGACTAACGTAGCTAATATAGATATTATTAATATTAATACTATTAGTAAGCATCTTATTAAACTTAAGAATAATAGCGCGTCTAAGCAGGCAGTTGCTAATAAGATTTATATAGCTATTGATATAGTTAAGACTAAGGAGATCGCAGGCCTTCGCGCTAAGATCGCAAACCTCTATATTATAATCGAGGGTCTCTAGCATACTAGTAATAAGCAACCCGCGCCTAGCGATACTAGTAATAATAGCGCTACTAAGTACTAGCAGATATCTAAGTTTAATATACTCCTTTATAAGCGCGACGCCTAATTAATAATGCTATAGTAATTTCTAGTAATTAGGATATAAAGAAGGAGAGAAGGGAATATTAAGCGTATATATCCTAAATCAATAGAGATAGTAATTAGGATAATTGCTTTTTAAAAAGGGGGTATATATTATATGCCTTTTAGTGATATAGTTAGCTATTATATAGTATTCTATATAACTACGGTTAGGCTTAACGCCTATCCTTTAAGTAAGAGACTTCTAGCAGATAAGCTTAGAAAGCTCGGCTATTATAGAATATATTACGATATACCTATAATTACCTATTACACTATTTGTTATTATTCACTTTTCCTTGTTTTACTCGCAGTCTTAGCGACCCCTACTGTAGCCCCAGGCTAGTAGGAAGACTGTGATAGTTATATCTATGCCTACTCGTTTCCTAAGTCTTTAGTATTAGTTATACTAAGTATTATAATTATACTTATCCCGCCCTATCTTAGGTTTAGGTTCTAGTTGCTACCCGTTAGCTACGCACGGGTTTTAGTATAGTTAGGGGAGATATAGCTATACTTCTTATAGTTATAGCATTAGGGTCCCCGGGAGTTAGTAAATATACTACTAGCGCTAGGCGTTGCGTGAGCATCTGCTAAGTAGTTATTCTAGGACGGGGTCTCTAGGTAGCAATCCCTTAAATCTATCGACCTAGGGGGTTATAAGCTGCTCTTATAAGGGTAGTCTAGAGAGCCTAAGTATAGTTACTTATATAACTTAGAATAGCTAGCGGATATTCCCCTGCGTCTCCCTTTTATAATCTCTTATAATCTCTATATATAGGGTAATAGTATATATATTAGTATAGTTAATATCCTACTTAAAGAGTTTATCCTTTAGGGTCCTAATAAAGCCCTAAAAGAAGGCGTATACCTTTATATTACCTATGCTTAGCTTGCTAAGTACTTAGTTAATAGACTCCTATCAAGCTTAATATATAATTAGTTTCTTATTATCCTTCTAATAGCACTATCTTAAAGTATTATAATAGTTCTACTCTTAGAGCTCGGGTATAATATACTACCTTCTTATAAAAATTCTAAAGTCTTCCTATTTAGGGTCGATCTAGTTCCCCGACTTATCTATAAGTATTTGTTAAGAATTCTACTATTCTATTTATAGGGTATGCTCTATTATACTCAAAGCTTACTAGATATATTAGCTATTAGAGCAGCTAGGGCGGTGCTTATAAGCCTCTTTAATTATAATAAGCTAATCTTCCCTTATTATATTAGTAGATTTGCTAGTAAGGCGCGCTATATTATAATCCAGGGGTTTTTTATAAACCTTAAGCGATTACTTAGCAGGAGCTTAGTTATTTAATATAGTAGTAATTAGCTTATATTAGTTAGCTATTATAGTTATAATCTATTATATTAGCACTTAGCTAGTTGCTTTATCTAGCCCTCCAGCTTAGGCTAGCTTATTAGCTATAGCTATAGATATCTAGCCTATTAGCCTATCTAGTCTATAGGAAGGGGTCTTATATTCCCTATTTTCCTATATATACTTATTATCTATATAGCGAGGATTTAGTATAAGTAGCTTGTTCTCCTCAGGGTCCCTAGCCTCGCTTAAAGCATAGCTTCTTACCTCCTCTTATTAGTTCGTATTATCTTCTAATTGCTTACTAGGATTAGCTTCTTTATATAGGTTTATGCAGGCTATTTCGCTCTATTCTTAGCGAATATTAGGCGTAGGTTCTTTAGCCTGATTAATAGGTGTTGCTCAGGTGTATAGTGCTATTATTATTACTAACCTTCCTAAAGCAGGGTAGAAGCAAAAGAATTATAAAGGTATTAAAAGGGCTATAAGCTATAGTTAAGTTAAACTAATAGTAGAAGCACCTAAAAGGTAGGATTAGTATTATTATACTACTTTTGCTTACTTCCTCTAAGATCCTTTATTTCTAGCTTTTAGTAAGTATTTGCTAAGTCTTTGCTATAAGGGTTCTATGCCCTAGACCTACAGGCCTCTCTATCCTTTTAGCCTATGCTAGCTGAGGTATCTCCAGCTTCTCCGGTCTAGGTATCCAGTCCCTTACAGGTTCTAGCTAGAAGGCAATACGGGGTTCCTAGAGCCTAATACATCACCAACTAGTTAGTAGTGCAATATAGGGACCTAATTAGAACTATTCTATATCTAGCCCTAGCATATAACCTATAATATCTAATTATATAGTATGCTTTAGCTATAAGCAAAAGGGGTATAAGAGGGTAGACTACTTAGATAAATATATAAGATAAAGCGTAAATAAAACGCTAGTAGGATACTAAGTACTTGCTAAGAAAGCGAGGGTTAATATAATGCAATCTATAAGAGAAGTTAAGGAACTTAACTTATTAGAAAACAAGTAGGCTAGGGGATTATACTAATAACCCCCACGCCTAAATCAGAACTAGATACTATCCCCAAGGGAGCTACTATAAAGGGATAGGTAACTATTCTCTAGAATATCGCTAAATAGGAAGTAGTAGTAAATATAGATTCCTATTCCTAGGTTGATATTATTAGTAGTCGACTAGCTAAGTCCCTATAACTATAACCTATAAGAGCTATCACCCCTATATTAGAAGGGTTTAATAGGTTATCTATAATAAGCTAGAATATATACTAGTTAACGTTTTCCCTTATTAACTTAGGAGGAGAAGCGAGGAAGATATAGAACTCTTTGCTAAAGCCCCCCGACCTAAAGGAGCAGAAGACCTCCTCTTATTATAATACTCTATAAGAAGAGAGGGTATTATAATTAATAGCTAGATAAATACCTAGGATATAAACGCTTTAGTATTACTAAGGTATTAGTATTTATATAAGAGGTTATTAAGAATAGCTAGAAGGCCTATATTATATATATATATTAGGGAATATCGCCCCCTATAAGCTACTAATAGGGGCGCTAGAAGAGGAAGACACCCTAGAGGGTAATATAGAGTTACTACTAGAGCTATTTAGCAAATAGGTAATATTTAATAAATAGTTAGCAAAGGAGTACCTAGTCCTAGAAGGCATAGAATATACTATTAACTTAATTAAAGGGAAGAAACCTCTATATAGGCCTATCTACTTATTAAATAAGCATTAGTTAGAAGAACTCTGCTAATATATTACTAATAACTAAGCAATAGGGTAGATCTAACCCTTAACTAGTAAGGCAGGCGCCCCTATCCTTTTTATGCTTAAGAAGGATAGGTCCCTATGCTTTTATATAGATTATTAAGGCCTTAATAAGATAACTCTAAAGAACTAATATCTACTCCCTCTTATTAGCAAACTATTAGATAGGCTTTAGGGAGCTAAATAGATCGTAAAAATCAATATTTAAGATATATACTACTATATTTATATTAAGCTATAGGATTGCTAGAAAATAGCGTTTAGGACATGCTATAGGCACTTTAAATATGCTATTATACTATTTAAACTTACGAATACCCTAGCTATACTCTAGGCATATATTTACTAAGCGCTTACTAAGCTACTAGATACTTATTATACTACCTATATAGATAATATTATAGTCTATTCTAAGATAAGAGAGCAATATATAAAAGACCTTCTCTAAGTGCTCTATAGGCTTCGCTAGTAGGAGCTCTATACTAAGCTTAGTAAGTATAGGTTTTACTAATAGCAGGTAGAGTTCCTAGGGTATATTGTTATACCTAAAGGTATATTAATAGACTAAACTCATATCTAAGCTATTACTAAATAGAAGCTACTAAAGATATATAAGTCTTCCTTAGATTTTATAACTTCTACTTTAAATTTATTGCGGGATATTTAGGTATTATAGCCCTAATAATATCTTTATTAAAAGGTAGCGAGAATAGCATAAAAGGAGGTGAGTTCCACTAGCTAGAAGAGGCCTAATAAGCTTTTAAGCAGCTTTAAGCTGCCTTCTGCTTAGTAACTATTCTCTAATACTAGGATCTGACCTATAAAACAAGGGTTAAGATAGATGCTTCTATAAAGGCTATATCTAGCATTCTATTATAGCATATTAATAGCTAGTAGTAACTAGTTGCCTACTATTTATAGAAGCTTAGTAATATAGAATAATACTAGGGAGCAGGTTAATAGGAACTTCTTGCTATAGTTAAAAGTTTAGATTATTAAGCTTACTACCTTTAGGGTATATTAAAGAAGTTTATAGTCCTAATAGACTACTAGGCGTTAAAGGGAGTTATTAGCGCGCCTGCCCGGGACCTTTAGGGAAGGCTTACTAGGTAGGTATATAAACTCTTAGTATTTAATTTCAACCTAGAGCATAGGTTAGGGGTTATAAACCTAGTAGATAGTCTATCTAAGAGGCTAGATTATATAGAGGGGGAGGTGAAATATAATAATATACTCCTAACCCTAGCAAGGAAGCTAAGATTTATTAGCAAACTACTAGTAGATCTTTAGATAAGTATTACTATACTATAATATAGTATAGAGACCTTAAGAGTATTTATTAATACTATAAGGGCTAGCATAAGGTGCCCTATCCAGATAGATAGCTCTAGGGGTAGAGACGCCTCAGTCTCTAGTTAGGATCGGGCTCTATAGCATGCTAATATTACTATAACTATAGTAGCTATAATAACCTAATACTAAAGAGCAAGGGGTAATATAGAGAACGCTTAGCAAGAGGTTATTAACTAAGAGGACTTGCTTAGAGCTAGGGTTATTATAGTAAAATAGTATATCCTATGCTAGGTTATAAGGGAGCTTATAACAAGTAAATAGCGGATAGTTAGCAACCCTCTAAAGTAATAGAGAATCTTATCCACAGACTGCAGGCTAATAACTTATACTACTAAATATAATTAGAGAGGGCGCGTAGGCTAGCTAGTGATTATAGGGGCTATATAATTAATAGTTATAGAACCCTATTCTATAAGGAATAGTTAGAGATACTATAAGAGGGGTCTCTAAGGCTAGAGATCCTTTGCTAATACCACGATAACTATAGGGCGGGTTATATAGGGGTGAATAAGACTACTAAGTTAATCTTAAGGAACTTCTACTAGCTAAACTTAGCTATAGATATATATAATTATATTATAAGATGCTATATATGCTAGGGGAAACGTATTCCGAGGCATAAGCCTTATAGAAAGATATAACTACTACCCTTGCCTATATACCTATTCCAGGAAATAAGCATAGACTTTATTACTAGATTGCTAGCAAGCTCTTAGCATATAGGTAGAGAATATAACGTAGTTCTTATTATTATATACTAAATAACTAAGTTTGCTATATTTATCCTAATAATAAAGCAGCTAATAGCTACTAAGTTAGTGCGGACTATCTATAAATAGGTTAAATACTACTTTAGCACCCTAGAGGGTATTATTAGCAACTAAGATAAGCTCCTAACTAGCTAATTTTAGGAAGAGTTCACGAGAGAGAGGGCTATTAAGCGCTGCCTCTCTACTATATACTACCCCTAGACTAATAGGTAGTTAGAAAGGATATACTAGACGTTAGAAAGGTACTTATAAGTATATACTAGCAACTCGCTGCAAGAATAAGTAGTCTAGCTACCTGAGGCGGAGTTTATATATAATAATAGTTACTATAGCACTACTAGCTACTTGCTAATAGAAGCCCTATATAGTTACTACCCGGGTTATATAGAATATATAACTCCTGTGAATAGGGTTATAGTATAGGGCATAAGGGAGCGAATTAAATATATTTCAAGACTTTATAACAGGGCTTAGGAATAGTAGCAGAAGGCTACTAAAGCATAAGCTAAGCACTATAACGCGAGGCATAAGGACTAGACCTACTATTAGAAATAGGTTATCAGGCTATTAATAAAGAACTCCTAAAATTAAGAATAAGAAACTAGCACCTAGGTTTTTATAAGTAGCTATTATAGAACTAGTTAGCATATAAGTATATAGGGTCTATCTGCTACTATAGTACTAATAAATACATAATATATTCTCTATTACCTTACTAGAACTATAGGATAACTGCTAAGCAAGCAGCAAAGGTTTGCTTATATACCTATAGCTTAAGGATAAGCTAGAGGAATAGGAGGTAAAAGAGATTATTATATAATAAGGTATTAGTAATAATACGTAGTATTTAGTTAAGTAGGTAGGATAGCCTATAGAATATAATATATAGGAGCCTATAGAGAACTTAGCAAACGTATAAGAGGCTATTTATAAGTTTAATGGATAGTATAAGAGGTCTTATAAGAAGTAGGATAACTAGTTGCTAAGGTTATAGCAATAAGTTACTAATTATAAGTCACGAGACTATAGAATAGAAGCTAAATTAAGAAGCAGAATATTAATTATATTAAGCAGCGAATTATTGCTAATATTATAGCAAAAAGAGGGTATTATCTTATAAAAAAAGGAAAAGGCTAACGATCTAACTAGTTATTCACTTCTAACTATAGCTATAGGCGTGAGCACCCCGACTACTATAACCGCAAGTAGCACTATAGCGACTAGTTATTAAGCTAGTATTACTAATATCCCTATTATTACTACCTATAGACTAATTACTAGCAGACTTACCACTAGACTCACCACTAGAGTTACTACCCACCTTACTACCTAACTTATTACTAGAGCTACTATTAGAGATAGTAATAATAACCTTAGCCTTTTTAGCCTTCCTAGCCTTCTTTGCTAAATTATCGCTATCCTCTTAGCTATATTTAGTAGGAGTATAAAGGTAAGATATATATAAGATAGGGCGAGTACTAGTAATAGCAATAAAGCAAGAGGGAATGTTATTAGAAGTATACTTAAGGAGATGATCCTAGAGCGACTTGCTAAACTTAGGAAAGGAGTTAATATTATGCTCATAAGGGCGCTTAGGGACTAGCTTTATTAAAGGGTTATTAACTAGATAATCGATCTTATTATAGAGGTATATAGCAGGACTATTATTATTAATATATAGCAGCTAGGCAGCGTTTAGGTGCTAAAGCATATTAATACTATTATAAAGGGTACTAACCTAGGACTAATTATTCATAGGATATAATTAGCAAGGGAGTAGCAAATAATAGCTTATATAAACCAGGATATTAAGAGCTAGGTGCTTATAGATTAAAGCAAGCTCCTGAAGCTAGAGTTACTCTATATTATAGCTACTACTACTAGTAATAGGATTATAGATAAGCTTAGTAATATGCTTCTATACTACTAAATAGTTACTGAGCGAAGCGAGGATATAATAATAATAAAGAGGGGTTAAGATACCCTTATGTTCCTAAATTTAGATCTAGTAGAATATATTCTAAGTTATTTAGGTAACGCCCTAAAACTCCTAGGGAACCTACTAGGCTTTAGCATATAGCAACCTAGTAGCAAAATAGCAGAGACTTATAATAGCATATTTCTTCTTATTGAAGTTGTAATAAATATACTTCTGCATATGCTCGCTATATATATAGTAAAGGTTAATAATATCCTAATATATCTTATATAGATAGCTGAGGCAAGGATAGCTACTATTAGTATTACTAGTAAGGTCGCTAGAGAGGATCTAAGGATTATATAAGTATTTAGCAAGTATTATACCTATAAATATAATATAGGATATAGCAGAGAGCTATTAGCAAAAGGCTAGAGAAGAAGCATATCTAAAAAGAAGAAGCAAAGAAGAAGTTAGATAATCGCAGCAAAAGCTTATAGAATAGATAATAAAGAAAAGACAGAGGCTACTAAGTTAAAAAAAGGATAGTAAAGAAGGAAAAATTCAACTAGGTTAGAGACTTTGAAAAGAAGACGCCCTTTTATACTTAGCATCGCTAAGCAATAAGGCTAAATAATTACTAGCTATATACTACTAAGTAGTTATATAACTATTAGCAACTAATTAAAAACACTAGCAATGCGCAAAATTTAAAAATATATAACGCGCTAGAAAATAAAATACGTTATTTGCTATAATAGCCTAAATCTAGCGCAGGAAGGAGCGATAGCAAATAATATAATAAAGGCGCTAAACTATTACCCTATAGTTAGCAATATAGAGCTATATTACCCTACTAGTACGCCTTAGGGACTAAGGCTTTAGAAGAGGGGGCAATTATAAGGAATAATAGCAGGTATAGGATATAAGCCACGCTATTAGCAAAACGTTAGCAAGTCAGGGGCAGATAAATACGCCTTAGAGAAAGCTCTGCAAGCTATAGACTTAGAAGGTTAAGCAATAGTTTAATATAACAACGGATACCTACGTTTCAGCATTCTAGCCTTTCCTGGTTTAGGCCTATATACTCTTACAGCCCCCTATTATATATAGTAGTTAGCTATAGATACTTAGTTTAAGATTTGACTAGTTAACTTAATATAACTTAGCTCTAAGTTCTTAAAGATATTATAATCCTTGTCTTAGTAAGTAATAATATATAAGCTTAATTATATAAAGGGGAAAGAGAAGGTTATAGCTAATTCTAATACTACTATGGTAATAATAATTAAAAGGTCTAGTATTATAAAGATGAATAATAATCTATTGGTAAATATTTAACTATTCTTAAAGAATTATAAAGTAACCTACTTATTCTAGCTAGAGTATATACTATTAATACTAACTACTTATTACTATTTACCTATAAGATCTATATAGGCTAACTAAGGCTCTAAGATAAATATTATCTCCCCTAGGCTTATTAAGGAATATAGTTTTACTTAATATCTACTTACTAGTATTAGTTTTAAGGGATTAAGTATAGGAGCTACTAATAGATCTATATATAATATAACTTATTTTATAGCTATTAAAGATATAACTTATATAATTAAATTAGAAATCTAAGTATATATTTATCTAGGGAATTCTAACTAGTCTATCCTATTACTATTAGATATACTATAGTTATATAATATTTAAGTTATTATAGACCCCTAGGCTAGTAAAATATAGATTAGTAACGCTTATTTCAGAGAACTAGTTATTTAGATCTTAAGTCACTAGATATAGATATTAATAAAGTAGAAGTTAATTCTCGCTCTTATAACTAATAATCCTAACTTATTAGAATAAGACTAGCTACTAAATATTATAGAAGAGGTTAACTTTAATTCTAATAACTCTACTAATATAACTAAGGTATTAAGCGAGACTAATTCGGATTTAGAAAACTAAGCTCTTAATATTAACCTAGGTAAGTTATGAAAATATAGCTAACTAACCTAGTATCCTTAACTTTATTAAACATAGAGTATAAAAGAGAGGATTTATTATTATTAGTTAGTAAGCTAGTAATAGATTCTAGACTTGGATTTATATATATATAGGATATTAATATAGCTTAGTTAATATTATATATCCTAGTTAATAATTAATAAAGCCTAAGAATATCTAAGAAGAGTATTAGATACTCTAAGTATTAAGTTCTATAATTAAGAAGTTAGATATTAATAAGATATTACTATAACCTACTAAGACTTCTCTTTCATAACTAAATAAGCCTATAGGATTATTAGTATTCCCTATAAACTAATATATTAAATACTTTTGAACTAATTATATAATTTTAATAACTAGGATAAATAAGTAGTAAGAGAACGAGCTAATATAATTAAGCTTAAATATACTAGAAGGTATGATAAATAAGATTAAATAGGTAATTTTAACTTATTGTATCCTATTCTCTAGTTTCTTAGATAACCTTCTAGCTACTAACTTATTTAAATATATTCCTTATTTAAATAAGGATATAAAGCTATAGAACTTGAGTTAGAGATAATATAAAACCTTATTAAGAAATACTAAATATACTAGTTAGTTTAAGAAGGGTATAATATAGGATTATATAGGTTAATAGTAGTTACTGATAGTATAATATTAGAATAAGGTATATAACCTATATTAGTATAGAAAAATAACGGTCCTTAGGGTAAATATTAATTTATTATTAATTATTAGAATATTAATAAATAGATTCTAATATTACTAATCCTATTACTCCGGGAGATTTCTAAGAACCTGTTAGATCCTCAAATTAGGTTATATTTATCTTAGGATTTAAAATATACTTACTAGTCTATTCCTATTTACGTAAACTATAGATATATTTATATATTTAATATACTAGAATATCTATAATCATAACTAACTAGAATATAATAAGTTGTAAAAGCCTTAGCTTATTAAATAATAGAATTTAGGTGGATCTTCCTAGGTCTTATTCTAGAGCTAAAAGCTAAACCATTGTTATTAGTTCTAATAAAAGCTAGTAAAATACTTCCTATAGATATCTATTTTAATAATATTTCCACAAAGTTCTATTCCTAAGATAATAAGTAGATATTTATAAAATAATATCTATTACATTAGTTTATATAAGTATAAGTTTAATTATTAAGAAAAAAAATTAGCCTAGGAATAAGATTA
This sequence comes from Colletotrichum sansevieriae, assembly GCA_026260285.1. Lineage (NCBI taxonomy): Eukaryota > Fungi > Ascomycota > Sordariomycetes > Glomerellales > Glomerellaceae > Colletotrichum > Colletotrichum sansevieriae. The sequence continues at coordinate 24,123 of JAOQIF010000808.1, read as the reverse complement.
GTTATTACTATAAGTTAGATATATAAAGCTAGAGGTATTATATTAATTAAGCTTAATTATATTATAAAGATCTAGGAATAGCTAGTACCTACTAACTAGACTAGTATAAGAGTATTTGTTATTATAACTAGACCCTATAAATAGTAAATAAAAAACTATGCTAAAGTTGCTCGCTTATTATATTAGCTAATAGGCTTAGTTCCATAGAAATAGGGATTTTCTAAAGCCCTATCGTTTTAGCTAATAAAGGAACTAGTTTAAGGAGCTATTAAACTATATAATCTAGATATTAGCTAACTTATATAACTATACTCTAATATATCTAAGTATATTGGAGGGTATATAATTATATAGAACTAGTTAATTAGATAAGTTCTAGTTCTATATAACCTATTCCTATTTATAAAGACTTAATATAACTATAGAACTTATAAGTATAAGCTATTAGTAATTATAGAGTTTTATTAATAATACTCCTATATTCTTTAAATAGAAATGCTCCTAATTATTTATACTAACTATAAGCCTCTTACTTAGTTTTTAACCTTAGCTTATTATAATAGGATCTGTATATACTAGGTATTAGAACTAAGGATATTGAATATTGAGATTAAGTATATCTCAAGCTAATAAAATGTAGCTAATAATATACTATCTAGAAAGATCTTCTTTTCTTATGATCATAATAATAATAATTTATAAGTATTTAGGTTAGAGATAGAAGATAGTTCCTAGGTATAGAAGGATAGATCTAGAGGATATAAAGAACTATTAAAAACTGCTTTAAAAAATAAGCTAAATTAAGAATAATCAAATAAGATTATAAAGTCCTTACTTATATATTATAAGGGAATAGGTTCTAGAGAGGGGGAGTTAGATAACCCTATTCTAGAGCTAATAAAGCGCCTAGCGACTACTAAAGTAAGATTATTAGAACCTATAGTTAGATATATTTATTAGTTAGATACTTAGGATATAGCCCTAAGTCTAAATATCTATATAGCCTAAGGTAATAATAAGATAAAAAATAGAGAGATAACTTATAGTATAATAATATTTATAAGTTCCTATTAGATAGATATAATACTAATAATTATTAAACCTAATACTTAGTAAACTACTACTAGTCTTACCTAATATTAAATAGGGTCTTATATAACCTATACTAAGGAATTTAATATAAATATCTTATATATTTAGAGGTAGCTAATATATATATAAAGAAGTTCATAATAAGTCTAGTTATTATAAGCTAAATATAATATATTAATAGTTAGTAAGTAAGGTTTTTTAGCTAGAAATACTAACTAATATTATTAACTATATAAGTAGCTATTAGCTCTATACTAGTATTACACTATATAAGCTATTATATCTAGACTAAATAGTATTAATCTTAGAACTATTATAAGTTATTAGAATTAACTACTCAAGCTAGTTCTATTAGAGTTAACTTATAAAGATAGCTATAGCTAAGGAAGTAATCACTTAGTTAGAGGTATAAATAGATATTATTAGGATACCTCTATAAGTTATTTACTTAGATATTAGAGGAGTATTTATATTTATTAAGTTTAAAACTATAATAATAGTATAATAAGCTAAAGTAGTACTAGCCCTAGCTGAGTCTTATAAATTGATAGGTATGATTAAAACTTGTATTTAATTAGTTATTAATCTTATTATAAAATAAATACTAAATAGATAATTCCCCTTAGAGGACTAAGACCTATATTATATGGAAGTACTTTAGGATATTAATAGATAATAGATACTTACTATAGAATATTCCCTAACTAAGATTCTAAAAGGATAAGAGATAACTAGTTTAACTATTAGACTACAAAGCTATAATAATATTCTATAGCTAGAGGAACTAGCTAATATTATAGTTACTTATATTACTTATATAATTTATAAGAGAAGAGTAATAATAAGTACTTAAGATACTTAGAATGCTATATAATTAGCTAAGTATAAATAATAATAAATTACTCTATTTAAGCATAGCAATCTAGTTATATTAGCTTAAGATAAGAAGCCACTAAAGTTTAAACCTCATTAGAGGGGACTACTTACTATATAATACTAAGTTAGTTAAGTTATATATTAATTACAATAGCTAGATAGAACTACTATACCCTATAATTAATATTAGAGCTAGTTAAACGTATTTTCTCTATAGAAGGGATATGTATAATTAAATACTAATTTAATATTACTATTCTTATAACTATTAAAGTAGAAATAAATAGGGCCTTAGGGATATTAAAGTTAGATAGGTAGTACTTTCCTTATTATTACTCTTTTTATAAGAAGAGCTCTTACCTAACTTAATTATAAGGGGCGCTCCTTCTATTTATTTACTGCGGAATTTAGTATATAAAAAGAGTTTTTATTAAGTTAACTAATTATTTAAGTCCTCTTATTTATAATAACTTATGAATTTCTCTTACCCTCTTACCCTAGTTTCCCTTAATATTACCTATTTTTAATATAATAAAGCTATATTAATAGTTATTATAGTAATTTCCTATAATAAATAAGTTCCCTAACCCCTTATAATTATCCTATATTCCTTTTTTAAAAAACTTCTTATACTTAGTAGTTATAAGTCTTTTAAATAAGCTAAGTATAACTTAATTGTATTTAATTATTATATTAAAATACTAAGAAGAATACGTAATAACCCTTTTAATATATATAACTTCTTAAAGGAGGATCCCTATATTAGATATTATTACTTATTAATATTATTAGGTATTACTAAGAAATAACTAATTTAAAATTTTCTTAGAACTAAGATATAAAGTTTTAAAAATAGGGGTTAAAAGGTAAGATAATATATTACCTAGGAGAAAGATAATAGCTTAGCTCTATATACTTAGGATAATATAACTAATCATAAATCCTCTATACTTAAATCTAATACTAATCTACATAAAGAACTAAGTAAGAATATATTAAAATAAGCTTATAAGGTAATAAGAGCTATATTGATCTAATTAATTAATCTTATTTATTTTAAAAAGATAGTAAAATATATCTTTACTAAAGGTATAAGAACTAACCTTAACTCCTAGGCTAAGAAGCCTATTTCTAAGATTATTATTATTATTTCTAATAATCTAAATTATTAAAAGTTTAGAGGAGTAATCTTATCTAATAAACAGCTAATTAATAAGATAGTATTATAAGTATTTATTATATATATTATTACTTTTAATAACTAATAGGATTATCTATTTAGTGGTTATAAGGATTTAAGAAAGATATTAGGTATAATAATAGTAATTATGTATTACTTTTAAGAAGACCTTAACCTTATTAATTTAGCTATTATAAGAGTTTATTTTATGAAACTTTACTATATTATATACTAGAGCCCTTATATTAGAACTAAGGGAACCTTTATTTATCCCCTAGAACTAGAAAAGGATATTATAAAACCTAAGATAATAAAGCTTAATCTAAACCTTAAGTGATCTACCACTAGGACCCTAGTTCCTCTTATTATTACTTTATTAAATCTGATTATTATTAATAAACTTATTAGGGAGATTAAATATAATAAGCTAGTTATAACTAATAAACCTAGAGGTAAGGATAGATTAGAACCCTAGCCTAATTTAACTATAAAATAACTTATAATAATTCCCTCTATTATTATAATAACTAATAAAAGAACAGAATTACTAATTAGTAAGTTAACTTATCTTAGCTTAGTATTAAAGCTTAAATTAAGATTTAGCTAGTTTAACTTTTTAATATATAATTAGTTCTTCTAAATAGGAACTATATCTACTAAGCTAACTAATAATATTAATACAGCTATCCTTCTAAATATACTTAACTAACTATGAGTACCTATCAAGCTAATTAATACCTAGGATTTAGCTATTTCTCTGAAAGTATTTAAGCAACTTAATAAGCTTATAATAATAAATAATAATATTAATATTATTAAACCTCTAAAAGCTCTTAATTAGATTAAGAACTATATTTATTTAACTAAGAATAATAATTTTATAGCCCCTCTATTATTATTTAAGTTAAATAGAACTTAACTTAGTAATAACCTTAGTTCTAAAAGGATCCCTTTCAAATTTAAATTATCTTATTATAAAGCTATTTACCCCTAGGATATTAATAATAATAAGCCTCTTAACTAGCTAGACATTAGCCCTTATATGATAATAAAAAATTAAGTATAAGATTTCTTATTTAAGTCTATTAATAAGTGGAATTATAAAGAATTAAAAGCTTTTATTATTAGAACTAAGATAGGATTTACTAAGGATAAGAAGATTAAGATTTAAATAGAGGTTAATAAGGTAATTAGATTAGCTCTAATAGAGTATTAAACTAGGATTAAGCTCTACTAGATATAAGAGGTTATACTAGACTAGGGTATAAATAATTTATTAGGAAAATATAAGTTTATTAAGAGTTAGATTAGATAAATTAAGAAGCTTAAAGCTATAAGAACTACTTTATTATCTTTAGTACTTATTACTCTATAGAACTATAAATTAGTAACTAATAGTAGTTTTACCTTAAAGTGAGAAAAGTTCTTTTAATTAATTAAGTATATATTGAATAACCTAATAGGGGGGAGGATAAGAATTAAAAACGAGTATTAAGATTCTTTACTATAGAATTATAATAGCAGGATTAAAAATTAGGATTTAAAATAGTTTTAAGTAGTTAGTATTATCTTATTTCTTTTTTTTTCCTTTTATTAACGCTATTAGGGGCGATAGAGTTATAAGTAGATATATATATATAGCAAGGACTAATAGGGCGGAGATTCCGTTTTAGGGGATAACTATGCTAGGCCTATATTTAGCATATTTAGCCTAGTTTAGCATCAGAGCAGAACCTAGAAGAGATAACCCCGCTTATATACAACTACACCCGCCCTAACTATGAGGCTAGATCTCTATGTCACGCATAAACAGCTAGAATTTAGTTCGGTCAATGAAAACTGATAGACCCAGCGGTCGAATTCAATTCGATGGCGAATGAGATAAACTCTTCAAGGCGTCAGAACGTGCGTTGTATCTGATCATAAGGGGTGAGGTTACCTATGGCACTTCTCTGCAAGCACATGGACTCTGCGCTTGAAAGATGCGATTGCCTATATTTCACAGGAGAGTATGACAAAGTTCAGGGTAATCTTTTTCCAGACTGTAGGCAAAGACCTTTAGCCATCATTTAGAGCAGGTCCGGAGAAAGACGCAATCGTAAGCTACACCTTTAACGAATCTTTGTCGGCGATCGTAACGGCAGCGTTTCAGTGACATCGCCTCGAGGGGAAGTATAGTGAAGTAGCAAAGGTTTCCATTAGGGAGGGAGGAACTCGCGTCTTCAAAGATGCGAGCAGAATGTGTGACACTATGAATCTCACACAACACTTTTGGATCGCAGCTCATCCGCAACAGTTAATAACCCATTTCTGTGTTCACAGTGCAGGGAGTTTCGAAGGCTTCTTATGCCTAGACTTCTCGATGCTTACAACGAATATGAGCCGCAAGGTAGGTCAGACTGATCTGAGCGATGAGAAGCTGGACTCCTATGCCGCCTTTGAGTATTCAGCTGAAGAAGCAGGAATGTTTGTGGACTGGCGACGGGCAGATATGTTAATTCTCCGCGGAGTATCGTTGTGGAGAATCAGGTCCTCCTGGTTTAACTGGGTTAGTATAGAACCCTGAAATCTTCAGCGGTATCTAGGCCCATTCCGCTGGTACTACAAACAGGGTATTGTGGTCAAAGAAGGACTAAGTCAGCTAGTCTGCGCAGTATATGTGAAATACATGGTATCTTCTCGATCTGCGTGCTGAATTGTCAGCTCCAACCACTGGACAGCTGTCAGGGTGAAAAGCAGGGTCCAATTCGAGGTCTGCACGACTTCGTCGATCTTGTTTGGCAGCCGTTGTTGGGCCCAGGTTGGGCCCCATTTCTTCCGCGTCCGCCGCTGAGATCCTGGCGGGCCACCAAGCTTGCCGCTATTGATCATTCTGATATTAGAAATACCCAAAAGATATGTGGATTTCTAAGCGTAAAGCCCGCAACGGCTGCGCAAGCTTCCTTGTTGCGAGGAACACAGGGCACAGACAGCTCCGGGTTTGACGCACCCCAGCCATTGCTTGGGATGAAACCCTGCTTGTGTCCTCGGACATTACCCTACGCCCGGGCTCGTAAATATCACAGAGTCTCTGGAGCCACCCGAGGTTGATTTGAGCAATGACACCGCATGGTTAAGGTTAGTATAAAGGTGACGAAATCGAAGACGAAATCGAACTCTTGTTTGGGGTATTGCATCTTCTGCCATCTCATCAGATCTATCTCTCCTCCTATGTTCGACTCGAGAGCGGCTGTTCTCAGACTAGCGCATCCCTCTATTTTCGTACCCAAACATCGCAATTGTCACCAAGATGTCCGGACTCCAAACTCTTTTCGCACCGGCTCCCGAGCCTAAAACGGAGCTCGGTCGCTATCGTGTTCTCTCCTCCACTGCGGGTGTCAGGGTCTCCCCGCTGTGCCTCGGTGCCATGTCCATCGGCTCTGCGTGGTCCTCTTTCTTGGGATCCATGGAAAAGAAAGACTCTTTCAAGCTGTTGGATGCGTTCGCGGACGCCGGTGGCAACTTCATTGACACCGCGAACAACTACCAGAACGAAGAGTCCGAGAAGATTCTCGGCGAATGGATGACCGCCCGCAAGAACCGCGACATCATGTTCATGGCAACCAAATTCACCAGTCAATACCGCAAGCAAGATCTCGGCCCCGGCAAGTGCGTCAACTACTCGGGTAATCACAAGAAGTCGCTGCATCTTTCGGTCCGCGACTCGCTGGAGAAGCTACAGACCGACTACATCGACCTGCTCTACATCCACTGGTGGGACTGGACCACGTCCATTGAGGAACTGATGGATTCCCTCCACATCCTTGTCGAGCAGGGTAAGGTCCTGTACCTCGGTGTTTCCGACACCCCCGCTTGGGTCGTTTCCGCCGCGAACACCTACGCTAGAGCGCATGGGAAGACCCCCTTCTCCGTCTACCAGGGGCGGTGGAACGTCTTGATCCGCGATCTTGAGCGAGACATCATCCCTATGTGCCGCCACTTTGGTATGGCACTTGCACCCTGGGACGTCCTCGGAGGAGGCAAGCTTCAAACCAAGAAGCAGCTTGAGGCTCGTGAGAAGGCCGGCGAGGGACTGCGTGAGATGTTTGGACCTGGACAGTCTGAAGAGCACCGCAAGGCCAGCGAAGTCCTCGAGCAGGTTGCCGAGGAGGTAGGGACAGACAGCATCCAGCAGATAGCTCTTGCCTATGTTATGCAGAAGGCCCAATACGTTTTCCCTATTGTCGGGGGTCGCAAGGTCGAGTATCTGCACGACAACATCAAGGCCTTGAGCATTCGTCTCACAGAAGATCAGATCAGGAGGATCGAGGGCTACAAGGAATTTGATATTGGGTTCCCCATGAATTTCATCCTCGAAGACCCTCGAGAAGGTGGCCCGACAGCTCCCTTGGTGGCAGCATCTGCCCCGATGGCGTGGCAGCATAACGGGAAGCCTATTGGCCACGAGTGAGTGCGGCAGCAACGGAAAGTTTCTGGAACAAGGCCTCACAGATTGCGATCGGCTATTGATACTCAGATCAATTTGATTTATTACGATTAGTATCTGTTTTCGTGTTTTGTGTCATCAAATCGTGATCTCAGCTTCAGGCTGATTACCTATGGTGTCATGGCTCTAATAGTACATAATATACAGCAGATATCAGATTGATTTTGGAATCGGATAGACTGCGGTTTGACCAAGCAGAGACTTCTGAGAGTCCGCAGATGAAGACCCAGACGATGATGAGGACGCCCCTGCAGTAGACATAGAGGCTCCCGATGAGGCGAGATGCATCTTGGCTTCGGGGGTCTCGCTTGTCCTCCTTCTACAAACTCTCTCTGATCGTCTCGTAGACTTTCTGACCTTCATTCTGATGGCCTCAGGAAAACATCGGGTCTTGAATGCGGTATCGCGCAGGAGAACGCGCAATACGGGCAGAGTTGCCGCCATAATGGTTATGGCAGTTTCCGCGGCGGCCCAGACAGCAAGTTGGGCTCCACCATCTGAATTATTCTGTTAGCAGACAAGATGGTTTGGTCTGATAACGGTGAAACTCACGCGAAAAATCGCCTGTTGTGTCGTTCACGGACCTCATGTAAGATGCTTTCACGAATGCCGCGATGCCGGCTCTGAGCCGTATTAGTAACCCGCTCTACGTTGTATGTTCGTACATCGTTTAACTTACAATACTCCCATGCTGAGAGCGACGGAAACAACGATCTTCTCCTTCTTACTGAGTGTAAGACCGGATGATTCCTCGGCTGGTGTCGGGCGCATTAGAATCAACCATGGTATGGCGGCGAGTGCAAGGTCCAAAAGACCAGAGTAGACTGCGCACTATCGTCAGTTTGATGTGGCACATTTGACAGTGATTGAGGCATTTGCTCTGCGGACTTACCGCTCGTGAAGATTCCGAAGCTTACAACCCATCTCAAATCATAGCAGACCCCTTCGCCAAAGGGTTTCCATCGCTTCTCAACCGGGACACAGCCGATCCAGAAGGATAATGAGGCTAAGGCGAACATGATATTCATAGACATGATGGCGAACCACACGAAGGCTTTCTTCCATCCATCGCACAATTGTAAAAGGGAGATGGCGAAGGCGGTCTTACTCCAGACCTGGCCAACAAACGAGCAAGTGATAGAGGCTAAGCCGACGACGGCTAGTGTTGTGACGTTGTCGAGGGTAATCGGGAATCCGGGCCGCCCAAAACGTGACTTGATAATGAACTCATTCAAGGACGCGTCTGTTGCGAGAACGACCTGTGTTACATGTCAGTTCATCATAGATTCGTAACCATGACCGAGCTCGAAAGACCTACCCAAGAAGCCATGAGGAGGGCATCCTCAAACCTGAATTTGGTATACGAGTATGATATCTTGCAGTATAACCTCAGACCCAGAAAGACGGCGGAAAGAATGACGAGGATCCACAGAACGGTTTGGATAGATTCTGCGGTAGAGTCGTCGTCGGCTCGGATGTTTAGTGATAGTGTCGTCGTATCCAGCTCAGGACTCGTCAAGCGCGTCGTGTTAATCTTTTGTGCGAAGGACTCCAACGCTTGCGCCCGACTGCTTGAGCAACCCTCGCATTTGTGAGGAGGCACTACAGCCATATTCGGGTTCTAACTTGGATGTCGCTTGCTGGCGTGAAAGTTGCACTCGCGTATCAGCAGCAACAATTTAAGACATCGTCAACGGAGGTGGGTGTGATTCGAGCAGCTGTATTATAAGATCAATTAGACACGAGCGGCGTCTATCAACATATTTGTGTGCCCAATGTAAATCATCCGTCCGATGGTGCCGCAGAGCAGCGCCGTTTCATTCTGTACCACGTGCAGAGCAATGTGCTACTGGAGAACTTGAGAAGTCCTTGCCAGGATAACCATGGCTAGAATAGTCGTCGTTCTCAGCAGCTTGTTCACAATCACGGCAATGGCCGGACGCGACTTCTGAGGACTAGTGCTGGCGAGTTTCTGGAATGTCGGTGTTCCGTGCGCTGGGGACGGTCTGCCCAGGGTAACAAGGCCCACGACGTCGAATATCCCAGCACGGAAGGCACTGTCAGCGGATATTCGACTCTTTGACCTCCTCCGTCTTAATTTGCTGGTGCATTTGGATGCGCAAACGTGGAGACATTCATTGTGTCTCGTCTCCTGAACCACACGATCCTCGCGCTGCTGAGCTGAGACGCTATCGAGGGACCCATGTGGCTGAACATGGGTGACAAAAAGACACCAGAAGCTATCGAGAGACATGAGATGAGTTCCAACCACTGTCACAGCCGTGTCGCGGCTGAGGAGATCCCAGTGTGCACGGCCTGCGGTGGTGGCCACGGCCTTGTCTTCGAAAAGCTTACTTACTAGATCAGATGCGTGGCGCCTACATGTCAGGGCAGTTCCGGATTGCCGCCCACTCCTCCAATGGCAGCAAGTCGAAAGGGAGGGCTTCGCGTCAACGGCAAATTGACTGGCGGTATGGGATTCCGGGTCGTCTCTTATCATTATCCGGAATGCCAGACATCCGCGGCACTATTTTCTCCCATCTTCAGAGCCAACGATTTTGAGGTATTTGCGGCAATGGTGAAATCTCAAAGAAACCGCACCAAGGGCAACATTACCACCACACGTTAAGCTCTTAGTTAGTCAAGCTGTCGTCCTCGTGCGGGGTGAAAAGCAGCAGATCAGCTCAGGGTCCAGGGATACGTCCCAGCGTACGCCTTACTCAGTTGCTGCAAGATCTACCGCAAGAAGCATTTGACATCTATAAGACAGATCATTATGACAAACTATCAACTTAGCTACCGCAAAATGAAGCCCTGTAGAAGTGACAACGATTCAGCTTCTTCTCCACACTTGACAATACCCATGCTCGTTGCGGGCCAAAGGGCGGCCTTTTCCGCCGTTGGGTGTCGCACTACCCTCAACCTCGACTGACAGGCCCAACCAGAAAAATACCGACTCGCCGTTCGATATCTTGGGACGAAGAACAATAGAAAATGGAAGAGAGCCTGCTTTCTGCGTGAAACTCTGCGGTCTTCTGTCCGCTCTAGAGTCCGTCCGCTAAACCGTTCTACAGCCCCTCCACCTGCGAAAAATCGGGAGTTGGTTGTGCCGGCCATGGGATCATCCAAAAATAGTCTTTCGCAAGCGCTTTCAACCGCAGACGATTCAAAGCCAGGACTTCTTTCGCTTGGTTGATCTATTGGCAGGTAGCCACCTTTCTTGAACCGAGTTTGACACCGACACATGAAACAAACTATCCCACGGCAGAAACGGCCACCATCGGGCCCAGCGACAGCAAATGGTGTCGCACTGACATATCCAAGGAGGGGAGAATATGTGTGTGTGCGTGCTGTCTCCCGTATTATAGCTGCGAGACATGCCTTGCTCCAGAAGACACGCCTAGCTGCTCTACATCCGTGCTCCTCAACTTCGCATCAGCTGACTCAGTTATTACACAGCTCAATCCATCTTTCATTGAACTGTCAATCTCTTTAGCCAAGTTTCATGTCAAGATCTCTGTGAATCTGCGGGAGCTAAGATCCGTGTGACTCCCGGAAGGGCATCCATAGCTTTAGGCTGAGACCACGGCTTTGACTTCAGATTATTTCAAAAATTCTCCGTTGACTGCTTGTTGGATAAGTATAAATAATGGAGGCGGCTCGTTGGATAAGCATAAATAATGGAGGCGGCTTGTTGGATAAGCATAAATAATGGAGGCGGCTGTCGACCTGCAGCACTAGCGTCGATGATCGCGCATACTTGCGACAGCTTGGCGATAGCTTATGCTTAAAAACCTCAGGGGCTAGAGGAAATTGTGCATGCGTATGGGCCATGTCATCGGTAGCTGTTAAATTGACCGTGTCGTTTTGTTATTATGCCCGCGCTAGCCTAATCTGGAAGCCGCGCCACCGCCGCCACAGTTAATCCACCCTTCCAAGTACTGCCCTCTCGGGCTATAACCCCTATCGTCAACTCGGCTGAAAAAACCCCTGCCTACGCGCGCGCCCCTATTCAGAAGCGAAATGAGGCCTACCAGAGGCCTTTATCACGTCGTTCGTCTTCTAGGTATGTCAAATTATTGATTTTTCTACATATCCTGCATTTTTTTGAGACCGTCGTGATATCTAACGCCCAGATCCAGGCCCCTACCTTCGAAGAGTGCTAGCTGTGCGTTTGCGTTTATTACTGCTCTGAGGGCATTGCATTATGCAAAAAAAGAGTGAATAATAGTAGCAATCGATATGATATTCACTGCGATCGCGCTAGTAGGCGCGCGCTGACTGCGATGAAGCGAAAAATATATACTAAGTAGTGCGACTGCTGTTTTAAAGGCAAGATTCGACGCGTTGCTGCTACGGAGATATGGGTATGGGAGGTTATTAATGGCTTTAAGCGTTAAAACTATAATCCCGTCGCCTAAGACTAGCTTGATGCAGTCCCTGCCTTCTGAAAAACTTACTATTAATAAGGTTGAGTTTGCTGCTAAGACCTCTGGAGGGCTGCTAAAAAAAACCCTATATGAGCGCGTCGAAGAGCTCTCTGCTGCTAATAACTTGATGTTGCGCGCGATAGCTAGACTTCTGTAGCAGGAGGGCTATAGGGTTAGCCCATAAGACGTTCGCAGCTACTAGTACTGCCTCCGGAGGATAAGTATGGCCTATTGATATTAACCTAGCTCTTTTTAAGCGTACTAATAGAGAGAGATAATATGGCCTACTACGCAGTTCGATGCGGCGATGATGGCAAGATTGATAGTGTTTTTTGGATGTATAAACCCTGCTTGGATATGCTAAAGAGAAATCCGGAGTTATTGATGATAGATAATACCTATAAGGTAAGCGATGCGTCACCCCTGCTACCTATCTACCCCTACTACCACCCTGGTTTATTATTGTTTTGATTTTTACTAATAAATAATAGGTTAATCGCTTCTAGATGCTACTCTTCTAGATCGTAGGCCTTATTGCTATTAATACCACGTTTAACGCTGCCTTTTGCCTCGTCTTAGCTGAAACTACTGAATTTTTCTAATAGGTGCTTCTATAGGTATGCGAGTTGCTTATTGAGAACTGCATCCCTGACCTAGATGTTATTATTACTGATTTTGACGCTGGATTAAAGCGCGCTGCTAGGGATGTTTTTCCCTACTTGAAATAATAGCTCTGCGTATAGTATATGCTTAAAAACGTTAACCTCAACGCGAAGAAAAAATAGCAAGGCCTATAGGTGCTTGAGGGCGATAAGGAGGCTGCTGCTGCACTTAATAGCAATAATGCTATTGAGGAGGCGCTAATCTACGCCTAGAGTCGTGAGAACGCTATATATATTATTCGCGAGGAAGCTACGCGTGCGGAGGGTATGAATTTTTAACCCTATAATCTCTCTGCTAAGAAGGAGTATGATATATCCTTTCTATTTAATAAGATATTAGTAACCTTCTAGTTCTCTGAGGTAGTTAATAATACGTTTAACCTCATACTCTAGCTCGTTATCTTCTATAATAATAAGATTATTAATATATAATCCTCATAGGGCTAATTTAAGAAATAAAACGTGGAATACTAAATAATACTTTATAGTTTTTAGGAGTTCAAGCTCGTAGTTAACTAGTAAAATAACCTATAAAATTTTAAAGGTCTAAGTTTTTTATAGTTAAGTTTATTACTTAGTCTTTTTATTTTAATATTTTGCTATATAAGATAGGCGCTATCTCCCTCTTTTAAGGTTAATCCCTTAATCCTTTATTAATTACTAAACTATATTATTTATTATCTAATTAATTTAAGTTCTTTTTATATATTTTCTTAGATATCCTTAATTTATTATACTGAGGTGATAGCTTTTATTATAGCTAGGCCTGCTCGAGGTTCTCTATAGGTAGTTAGTTTAAATTCGTAGTTAGGGTGGAAGGGGGATTCCTTAGTGCTTTCTCCTACTACGCTATTATAAGCAAATTAGGCTATTAGGAGCAATATAACCTAATTATCTTAGTTATAGTTAATATAAGCATAGAAGTAGGTTTTAAGGATTTAGTTAATTCGTTCTATTTATCTATTAGTCTATAGGTAGAATGTAGTAGATATTAATTACTTAGTACTAAGTTATAATATAATTAATTTCTAAGATTTAGAGGTGAAAATCTTACCTCTATTAGATATAATTTCCTTAGATATTCCCTAATTAGTAATAATATATCTAAGAAATATATAAGCATATTCTTTAGTATTGCTTGCTTGCTTATATAGGATGAGTAGGCATACTTTATGAGTCGGTCTATAATAATAAGAACGTTATTAAAGTATACTCCCGTGAGGGGTTCTCATGACTTTAGTAGTTTAATAAAAAGTCGAGGGATATAGAATACTAGGCGGATTGTAATATAGGCAAAGGTTATAGCATACTATAAGGTTAGTATCGAGCGGGTTTGCTTTTAAAGTAGACCTTATAGTCCTTAATTGCTTTTGCTATATGTTCTCTAGGAACCTTTTCTCTATATTATTATTATGATTATTTCTAGGCTTTTATAATTCCTTAGTAACTATATATAGGGCGAGTATAAAATTCTATAATATTATTTAGTTTATTAGGCGGGCTAGTACTAGATTATCTAGCTATTATTAAGAGTTTAGCTACTAGTACTAGGTCTCCTTTATTATTTTCCTTAAGAATCACCTAGGTTTCTTTAGGCACTAGGATATTAAAGTCTAGTTATTAGTTAAGAGTATTAGCCCTACTATTATCTAATCCTTTTTAATAAATAATTCGGAAGTTAAATTTAGAAAGGAATTCTAACTATTAAATTTATTATTTATTAAGTATTTTTAATATAATAAAGTATAAGAGGTTCTTATAATCTAAGTATATAAGTACTTCGTGGATTATTCCCAAAGGTTCAGGTCTCTATTCTTTAAAAGCTTTAATAATTACTACAAGTTCCTTATTATAGATTTAGTAATTAAGCTCGGGTCTGTGGAGTTTGTAAGAGAAGAAGGCATAGGGGTGTAATTTTCCTTCTAAGTCCTATTATAATACTTATGCTCTAAGGGCGTAGTCTGAGGAGTCTAGTTCTACTTTAAACTATTTTATAAGGTCTGGAACTATTAGAACTAGTTCGCTAGCAATAAGGTCCTTGATTTTTTAAAAGGCTATTTATTATAGTTCTTCCTATATAAAGGGCATATTTTTATAGCTAAGGCTAGTTAGAGCTATATTAATCTTGCTATAGTCTTTAATAAATTTATAGTAGAAATTAATAAAACCTAGGAATCCTTAAACTTCCTTAAGGTTCTTAGGTATTAGCTATTCTTTAATAGCTTTAACTTTATTTTCTAATATATAAACCTTTCTAGGGGTAATAGTGAATCCGAGGTATTCTACCTTTTATATATAGAATTCTCTTTTTTTAAGTTCAACTAAAGGTTTAGCTTCTTAAAGAGCTTATAGGATATAGTAAATATCTTCCTTATATTTTTTAAGTATTAGTAAGAAGATAAGGATATTATCTAGGGAGACTACTACGTAGATATTAATATATTAGCATAGAACCTAGTTAATTATATTCTAAAACGTTATAGGGCGTTAGTTAGACTGAAGGGTATAACGAGGTACTTGAAATATCTTTTTCGCATTCTAAAGGCAGTCTTCTATTCTTCTCCCTATTTGATTCTAATTAGGTCATAGGCCCGTTTAAGGTTAAGGGCTATAAACTAGTTAGCTTTATAAAGGAGTCGTCTTATTTTATTAATAAAAGGTAGTAGGTAGCGATTCTTAATCGTATATAATAATTAATATATAGTTATAGTTTTCTATTTTTCTTAGGTATAAATAGGATTAGGCTTCCTACTAGTGATATTAAGGGTCTATTATAACCTTTCTTGACGTATTTATCTAAGGCTTTTATTTCTATAGGGTTAAGCCCATAGATCTTATTAAATCGTAGTTCCTTTCCTTTTTTTAAGGGGTATCTTATAATCAAAACTAGTATATTCTAGCATTCTAGTCTCTAGCTTAGCTGCGAAGAGTTTCTTATAAACTCTATATTCTTCTAGGATAGATAGAAGTAGATTATTTTCTTAGTTAAGATCTATTATTATTAATAGTTATAATATAGCTTCCTTAGCCTTGAGGTACTAGAGATATCGTTTTACTACTCCTTATAGTATAGATTCGTTTGAGGCCTAGTTCTAATAGTGCTACTTAGGGATTAAATTATTATAATCCTAATAGAGGTAGCATTTGCTCTAATCTATCTATAGGTTATTTATTTATAACTAGGAAATTCCTAGTATAATATTAATATCCTGATATTAGCAATATTAAATTAGATTCTTTCTTTCTAATCTAGGTAACTTATCTCAAGGGGCGTAGTCTTATTATAGATAGTTCCTCCTTCGTATTTGAATTCTTCTCCTTCTGCTATATATAAGGGGTATAGTTATTCTTTTCCTCCCTATTATATTTATAGCCTATTTACTACTCGGGGGGTAATATATTTAGATTCTGCTCCGCTATTAATTAGCGCGAGTATTATTTATTAGTTAATAGTAACTTCGAGTTCTAAGTTCTTCTTATATCCTTTTAATATTTAGTATATAGACCTTTTCCTTATTACCTATTGTGGTCCTTTATTAGTAGGTAAGTCTAGTTTTTTAACTATCCTAATTATCCGGGGTAGGCAATTATCTTTCCTTCCCTAATTGCCTTATTAAGGCTATTCTTATAGATCCTGACTTATAGAGGTCTAGGTCTGTTTTTTGCAATTCTCTAAGCGCATGCTTTTTTTTAGTAGTAGATTTAGTATTAATTCTACTAGTATTTATCCCACTTTATTTATTTATTATTAAGGCACCTTATAGGGAACTTAGGGTTTAGTCTAAAGGTTATAATATTATTATTAAACTAGCTAATCTCCTATTTAGTTAGGATATATGCTAGGCAGGCTTAGGTTATTAGTTCCTTATTAATCCTTTGAGGGTTGAATTAGTATTCATGCTTATCTCCTATATATACCTTGCACTAGGGGTAGCAGCATTAAGCCTAGAAAAGGTAGTAACATCCTAGGTTAGAGAGGTTAAGGTATAGGTAATCTCTAGGTATAGCCTAGGAGTTTCTTATGCTTATTAGGGATTCCAGGTTTATCTAATATAGGGTCTATTAAGCGAGTCCTAATCTTAATCCTAACTCCTTTGAGCTTGTCTTTAGATTCCTCTTTAAAACTAGTATTATCTATACTAGGGGTATATCTATAAGCGCTCTCTATTTAAATATATTATTAGGCTATATCGCAAGGTTTATCTAAGTTATAGGGTGAATTTTCCCCTTCTCTAAAAGTCTAATTATTTATAAGGTTAAATAGTTATTATTCTTCTATAGGGTTATATTAATATTCTAGTTCTTTATTAGATTCTTCCTTAACTTATTCTTTAAGTTCTTAGTTAATTTATTCAATCCTAGCGGGGTTTCTGTAGGTATGTTTTTATTATTCTATATATATAAGTATAGCATTGAGTTATCTTTCCTATATTAGGTTATAAGGTTTATCTTAGATTCGTTCTAAGTATGCGAGCTTAGCTTGCTATAAGCATGCGAGTTTTTATTAGTTATTATCTTTAAGTTCTTACTTATAAGTTTGTTGCAATGGTAATAGAATGCTAGCGGGTTTTAAGAGTTGAACTTATAGCTTTTTACTAAGCTATTCTTTTAGCTTTTTTATAATCTTATTATTTATTATATCAAGCATCTTAGGTTGGGGTGGGTAGTATCCCGAATTTTCTTTATCGCTATAATAAATATCGCAGTTATTATTATAGCATCCTATAAATAAGAAGGATATATAGGGTATCTTAGGAGTTATATTAACTTACCTAGGGCGCTTAGCTACTAGTTTCTAAGGGAGCTTCTTAAGCTACTTGCAGTCTTTTGCGATATAACCTTGCTTATTATAGTTATAATATTTAGGGTTCTAGGGTTTCTTCTTAATAGGCGTGGTTATTATACTAAGGTCTATAGGTCTGCTATGCTATCCATAAGCAGTACTTTAATAAGTATTATTCTAATTGTTATAGGGTCTGTTATTATTCCGCTAGTTAAACCTATGCTAGGGCTGCTACTAGTACTTATATCCTAAGTTCAGGTTTAGTTATCTTTTACCTTTCTCTTTCTATTATTTATAAAAGCAGTTATTAATCTTAATAGCATACTCAATATAATCTTAGAAACTAGGTAGTATATTAACCTTAGCTATCTTATCCCTAATATTATCCTTAAGTCCTTAATAAAAAGCAAAGACCATGCTTTAATTAGTTATATTAAGTTGGGATGCGATTCTTTAAAATTTAGCTATATAGAGTAAAGTAGACTTAGTTTATCTTAGGTAAGATAGGTTATATTTAGCTTATCTCTTCTTATTAGGTTCTAAGAAGAGTGACTTAAGTGCTTTAATATATCCTATAAAGCTAAAGAAGATATCCTTAACTTCTTAGCTATACTTTTCTATAGGGTTATTAAGCTATTCTTACTAGAGGGGTTTGAACTAAGCTAGGGCTTAGCCTCTAAGGAAGGTAGTAGTATAAACTATATATTTAGTATTATTCTAGAAAGTACTTATATAGAAGGCTTAGTAGGTTTATATCTAGACTAGGTATCCTTTAAGCTATCCTAGGGTTCTATTAAAGGTAGTAAGAGTATTAAGCTTAAGTTGCTTATATCCTTTAACTAGGGCTAAGATAATATTAGTAGTAGCTTAGAGGGTTATAACTTCTCTCTTAAGATCCTAATTCTTATAGGCTTATTCTTAGAGTTCTTTAAAGGCTATAATATTCTAATTAAATATACTACGCATTTCCTTAAAGTTATTATTAGTTTTATTAAGCTAGTATTTGGGTTCCTTAGTATTATCCTCGCTATCTAAGTTATCCTTTATCTTCAGTCTCTAAGTTCTTAAGCTAGATTCTAGGTAGCTTATCCTCTAGAGGCGGATAAGGATCTAGGGGTAGGAGACTTAATAGAGATATAGGAAGATATTTTATCTAGACTATTTAGTAGGTATTAATAATTAACTTACTAAATAGGAGTAATTAAAGTGTTATAATTAGCTTTCTAATAGTAGGGTCTACTAATAGAAGCTAGGGATTAATATATTATAATAGTATGATAAGGTTGTGGTTATAGGCTTTTATTATAGATTAGTCTTTAAAGGCTAAGGTAATTAGTCTTAGACTTTAATATATAATTTATAATAAAAGTAAGCTAAGAGTATTCTAAGGATAAATACTAAGTTAATTGCTAAAAAGCTATAGAAGTCTAACTATAAGCTAGGCTCAGGCTATACTATATATAGGTTTTAAATAGTATCCTTTACCTACTTTAAAGTAATTACCTAGGTATATAAGGTAATTATAATTAGTTAGTAGAGCTAACTAATTACTAAGTATTCTTACTTATGCTCTACTAATTGCTTTTCTTATCTGATTATTATATAGCTTATACTATAGTTCTTCTAGGCTGAGTAGGTTCCTGCTATTCCTATGATCTTATAGTATAAATATCCTGTCCTAGCCGCCTGATGCCCGAGTGGGTCATACAGCTGTTATCCTTGTTTACGGTTCGTAACATCTTTTTGATGCCGCTAGCATCGCAGTTGCTATCGTCAGCCTAGCTGCTAGGGTGGGTATAGCTGCTACCGCCTGGATTGCAAGTTTGGAGGTGTCACAGTCTTCCTACTAGCCTGGGGCTATAGTAGGGGTCGCTAAGACTGCGAGTGAAACAAGGAAAAGAGCAATATAAGCGTGAATAATAATAAATAGTGTAATAGGCAATTATAAATATATCGTAATATATTTTATAATAGCCGAGCCTTCTAAGCTTATCTGCTAGAAGTCTCCTACTTAAAGGATAGGTATTAAGCCTAACTATAGTTATATAGAATACTATATAATAGCTAACTATATTACTAAAAGGCGTATAATATATACCCCCTTTTTAAAAAGCAATTATCCTAATTACTATCTCTATCGATCTAGGATATATATGCTTAATATTCCCTTCTCTCCCTCTTTATATCCTAATCGCTAGAAATTACTATAGCGTTATTAATTAGTCGTTATACTAGTAGAGGAGTATATCGAACTTAGATATCTGCTAGCGCTTAGTAGCACTATTATTACTAGTATCGCTTAGCGTAAGTTACTTATTACTAGTATGCTAGAGACCCTCGATTATAGTATAGAGGTTTGCGATCTTAGCGCAAAGGCTTACGATCTCCTTAGTCTTAACTATATTAATAGCTATATAAATCTTATTAGTAACTACTTGCTTAGATATGCTATTATTCTTAAGTTTAGCAAGATGCTTACTAATAGCATTAATATTAATAGTATTTATATTAGCTATATTAGTCTCTATAGTATTAAAGCGAGGAAGGATTTCCTATTAGATACTATTAATAATAGTATTAATATTACCCTTAGCCTTATTAGCGAGGTCTTTTGCATTTTTAGCATCCTTACGGGCTAATAGGTCTATAGTAGTAATATTACTAATATTAACGAGCGGGGCGATAGAAAGGAGGTTGATACGGTTTATTATAATAAGGTTACTAGTAATAATTCTATTAGTATAACTATAGGTATTATAAAAGTATATAGCGAGGACCTAGGTATAACTAGGGAGAAGCTTGCTATAGGTATTATTATTAATATATATATTATATACTTACTTAAGGGTATCCTAGATATATCTAATATAGAGGTTAGAAGATATATTCTCAGAAGGCTCGATATTATTAAGGATTTTCTCGATCTCCTCGATAAAGATAGTATTAGGGTAGTATAAAAAGGTGTTATTAATATAAGCCTTTGCCTCGTCGATCTGCTAGCGCTAGGCTATAGGGCTAGGGCAGCCCTTCTTAGGAGTCTTATAAGGAGTAGTAGCTATAGTTTTAGCTAGGGTGGTCTCCTCGATATTAGTAGTAGTGCTAGTAATAACGCGGACTAGCTTAGTAGCCTGGGTATTATTATTCTAAATATTATTAGTATTATTATTAATAACCTCCTCATATTAGGTCTTAGTATCTATAGCGAAGAAGTTCTTCTTAGCTGCCTATTTGCCCTTCTTGCGGTCCTTATGGGACTTCTTCTTCTTAGCAGCGGACTTATAAGTCTTAACTAGAGTGCTAAGGTTAATACTATAGTTACTAACTTAGTTATTACTAACTTAGTTATTACTACCTTAGTTATTACTACCTTAGCATAGGGAGATAGGGTTAAGCACCTCGTCGTTCTAGGGGTTAGTACCCTCGTCTTAGCTACTACTATTATTAGATAGGTGAGAAGACGGGACCTTATAGTTATTAGTAACTTCCTTGCCTTTAGAAGCTATTATTGCAATAGTATTAGTTAGGCTAGCGTTTAGGAGGCTATATTTAGCGGGTTAGGATAATATTATTGCTTATTATAAGAGGTCTATCGGGTAATAATTAGCATATATAAGAGAAATAAATAAATAAAAAGTATAAGCATGCCTAAATAAAAGTAGGCAGGTATAGTAAATAGAAGGAAGGTATAGAAGGAGAGGAAGAAAAAAAAATTTTTTTTTATAATAAGGGTTAGTAAGGAAGGCGTATAAAAGTTAGTACCTTCCGCTCCTTCTTATTTATTTCGATATAAGATAGAGAGATCGAGGGAAGAGTAGTTAATAGTAAAAAATAGTAATAATAAAGGGAAAATTTATAATCCTAATATTAATTTAGGGTATATATATTTATCCTATTAAAAGGATAGGAAAACTATTTAGTTATATATAAGGTGCGCGCCTTCTTATAGCTCTTTTAGTATCCTAGTTAAGGGGGAATTTAGTATTATACTTATTAATAAGATCGTTTATATTAAGTAATAGGGAGTCTCTTTATTCCTAGGTATTATCTTTTGCTATAAAGCCTTTCTATTAGATAAGGTATTTAATAATAGGTTTATAACTCCTCTATAAGACTCTTTATTTAATAATATAGTTAAGTTCCTACTCCTTACTACTATTAACCTTAATAGGCTTTAGTAGCGGAGTCTCGTAGTTAAATAGGTCTTCTCCCTAGGCTAGCTTATATAGCTAGGCTATAGAGAGGATTAGGTAAACCCGCTAGTGCTTAGGAATATCTACCTTATAGGCGAGAGGACTAATAATATACTTAATTTAGAAGGGTCCTATCTATCTAGAGGTCTATTTACTATTATATTATCCTAGTAAGTAGAATCCTTTGCTAAGTTATATCTAGACTTTATCCCCTTTATTAAAAGTTATATTAGTATAGTAGTTATTATATCTCTCCTTATATGAGGCGTTCGCTATATTAATAAGTAGTAGTACCTCCTTCTAATATATCTCCCTAAGGATAGTAAGGCTCTTAGTCGGGGCGCTCGTTTATATAACTATATTAAGGATACTTTATAGCTTAAATCCGAGCATAACCTTATTTAGTAATTATCTAATTATAATAGATAGGGAGTTATTAAGATTATACTATAGAGCAGGTAATACGTCGGTTTATAGGATATTAGGGGATTTAGATATATAGAACTATATCGCAATCTTAGTAGTCTAGTTTATTCTTTCGCTCTACCTATCTATCTAGGGGTAGTATGCTATTAAGAGGAGGAGCCTGACGTTAATAGTATTAAATATCGCATGCTATATTATAGAGATAAACTTAGGATCCTAGTTACTAATAATATAATATAGAATTCCCTAGTCTAAGAGGAAAAATATATAGAGTAGGACTATTACTTATTCTTTTGCTCTATAGGTTAAATATCCTATAAGAAGGATTATCTTTTTTAAGAATTTATATATTACTATTACTAATATATCTAACTCTAGGAAACCTAGTAGGGCGTAGGGACTTCTATAGGATAGCACCTTAGGTATATTAGTAACGAAGTCTATAGTAATAGTATTATAAGGGATATCTATAATAGGGATAGGTTATAGCTATCCTAGTAGCTTTTAGCAGTCGATTTAGTTCTCTTTATACTAGTTATAGTAGGCGATATATCGTTATATAAGCGACTTCTTATTATGAAACTAAAAAGTTAATATTTCTACTATTATATAGTTCGCGCTAAAGTAGTATTTTTTATTATAACTAAGGCGGAGAATTGCAGGTACTAACTTGCGCGGAATATAGAGTCTCTAGGTGCTATCTATAGCTATATAAAAAATAAGCCCTTCTAGCGATAGACTCTAAGGAGTTATTCGATAGCGTTTTAGGGCTCTTTTAGCAGCTCTAGCGCTATTTTCCTTAGTAATAGCATTAAATAGTGACTACTACTTGCTCGGTTCCTTTTGCTAGGATCGGAGTTATTTAAGAATTTTACTATACCTCGTATTATTAGTGTAATTATCTATAATCTTAGCGATGAAGTCCTCCGAAATGCTTATAGTTATCTCCCCTATTACTCTATAGGCTTATAACTTCTTAGCTAACTAGTTAATTATGCTTATAAATCCTACGTCGTCGTTATTATTACTATAGGTTATTTCTATGAGAATATCGCTATCCTCAAACCTATTAGCTCGTCCTGAGGCTATAAGCAATAGCAGGTGCGAGAGGGCGTTAGGGATAACGTTAAGCTTCCCTAGTATATAGGTAATATTGAGGTTAAATTGCAATAGGTAGTTCGCAGCGCTCGCGAGCTATAAGTTAGCCTTATTAAGGTCTATAGTTCGTAGCGAGGTATATATAAGAATTCCCTTTATAGCTATATAATCTATAAGAATTTATATAGGGTGCTTATTCGATTGCACGAGCTTGCGGAGCTTTTTTATAGCTTATATTACTATTACTACCTCTACTTCTATAGCGAAGTATTGCTTTTCTAAGGGTAGTATAACCTTAGATAGAAAAAGCACTAGTTAGACGTAGATTTATATAATATCTTTGCTAGGTATATTAGTACTATTCTATAAGATACCTAGTTAGAATATTATAAGCCTAAAGCCGCCTTTATAAGTATCGACCTTAAAAAATATAAGCTTATTTAGGTTATAGTAGTATCTTATAACCTAGTTATAGAGATTCTCCTAGAGGGTATTCTATGCCTCTTGCTCGCTTAGGGTTAGCTTAAATAACACCTTTTAGACCCTTTTTATTCGAACTACCTTTAATAGACTATTAGGAAGTATATTTTTATTACGGAGTTTCGTAGTAAGACGGGTCTTTCTATCCTATAGTAGCATTATAATAATATTATACTAAAGTATATCGCGTTATAGCTACCTAGCTATTCTAAGGTATCTCTCGATATTATAGAGAGTTTTCAGGAAGCGGAGGTTCTTAAAGGCTATAATCCTATTCTCTATTCGTTTAATACTATTAATATTTATAATATAGCTAAGGAGTCTTACTTTAGGAAACCCTATAAAGGACTTCTTAGGTCTAATATAAAGGCGGTTATTCTCGAAGAGCTTAAGAATAATATCGATATACTAGAGATAGTC
>JAOQIF010000807.1:0-40045 GCA_026260285.1 Colletotrichum sansevieriae | reverse complement strand
TAGAAAGGAGGGGTGAGCGCTGTGGGTGTGTGTGTGTGTGATGACGCAGACGTGATGGAGGGGTGAAGGCAGCTTAATTAAGAGTTTGACAGCGACGAACCATCGTTGGGGGGGGGGGGGAGGGGCAGGCAAGGACAGGAAGGGGGTGCACAGTGCTTGAAATACAGTACCTTAAGCAGAGAAAACCCCCGGGCCAATCCGGGAGCCCATTGGATCAGAGAAGGTGTGAACATTCAAACAATCAACTAACCTAATCCTGCCAGGCTTCCTTCGCATGTTTGCTCCCCGACACCCTGAGCTCTCTATCTCTTCCTGTCAGATTCTGTTCCATCGGGAGCTCAGGCTGTTCCCGCGAAATATGCAAGACACGCAATCGTCAAAGCTGTCTTGAGGGGCCACGGAAGACAGCGACTTTCACTTGATAAGGTCACGGCTTACCAACAGGTCACATCACACATCGTCTCATGTCCGAGGAACATTGCCTGAACATTCGACACTGTCTTTTCGCTTCTTGCATGCTGCCTATAATATACACATAGCGGGATCACACGTCCCTTTCGTGACATAAACTAATCTAACCTCGTAGATAAACCGTTCTCCGTCCGTTCAATCCCTGATCCTCTATGCTCCATCGCGAGTTTTCTACCCGGCGGTCTCTTTTTTATATGCTGGAGTGGAGTATGGTCTATGGTGTGGGCCAATGGCCGTCATCGCTCGCTTTCCGAAAGAGCCCCTGGACGGGTGCTCTGTACCTTTGACCCTTTTGCTTCCGCGAACGCCGTAACCTCCCGAAACATATGGGGGTTGAATCCGACCTTCCAAATCAGACTCGAGAACCAAAAGAATAAGGACATAAAAAATGGTTTCCGGCGCACTGCCACTTATCAACCTGGCCGCCCATCCTACCCAGACACCCCAACCCTCGGTCCACCGACGTCAAAACACAGCGGGGTATCAAACAAAACGGTAGACGAGGGCAATTACAAAGGAAATATGGTAATCAGAAGGAACATGCAGAGCTGTTGCTCTATGCATGTTTGGATGAATTGACCAAAAAAAGGCGCATGGTTTAGAAAGCTTAGTTGCGGGCAATAGCCTCCTCACCACCGCCGCCACCAAGGAGCTCCAGCACCTTGTTGACAACAGCGCTGGGGTATCCGCGGCAAAGCATCTCACCGACAACCGCCTTTGCCTTCTCACGTTCCTCAACGGCGAGGTAAGCGCGGGTCATAGCCTCGTAAGTGCTAGGCTCGCGCTTGGCGTGGCCGACAGAATCGTAGATAGACTGAGCCTTGTCAATGTTCTTCTCGGCAGCCCAACCATGAATCAGGGTGTTGGCGATGTACGGAGTCATCTCGACGCCGCGATGGCGCATCTGGCCAAGAACAGCCTCGGTGTCCGCGACATTGTGATTGGCGACCATGGCCTCAAACAGAGCCTGGAACAGGCTGGCGTTCACAGAGACGGAGCGGTCAGCCATGACGAAGTCGAAGACCTTGCGAGCACCCCCCATGTCGTGGAGGTTGCAGCCGCGTGCGTGTATCAGGGCAGCGAAGTGAACAGGCTCAGGCTTCTGACCGGAGGCGCGGATGGCATCGAGAACTGCCTCGGCAGCGAACATATCGATGGGCTCCAGAGTAGCGTGGGTGTCGACGAGAAGCTTAAAGGTGTGCGCCGTGGGGGCGATACCCTTAGACTTCATGCGCTCGTAATAGGCGAGTACCTTGCTCTTGTCGCGCTTGGTGGTTAGGAAGAATTGCATCATGCTGTTGTACGGGGCGGGGCGAGCCTTATAGTTAGGCATGGCCTCCATCTCGTCGAACAGCTCCTCAGCAAATTTCTCATCGCTGACACGACAGAGAGCGTTCACAATTGTTCCGTATGTGACAGATGTGGGCTTGATACCAAGGGCGCGCATCTCAGCGAAATAAAACAGGCAGTCGTCGATGCGACGAGCCTTGCCCAGTTTGCCGATGAGAGCATTGTACAGGAAGGAGCTGGGCTCAACACCCTCAGCCTTGGCGCGGTGGAAGATCTTGACAGCCTCAGAAGCCTCGTCGAAAGTCTTCGCAGACTCCTTGAGCGTGGTGATGTACAGACCAAAGGTGTTAGCAGAAGGGGCGGCACCCATAGCAAGCAATTCCTGGTGGTACTGCTCAGCCATCTGGCGCTTACCCATCGTCAAGCAGGCTCCGACCATGGCATCGAGGATCGAAGACCAGCCGTAGCGAACAACACCGTACTGGACAAGGAGGGGGACGTCGGTGCGGGCCATGGCGAGAATGTCGTTGCACAACTCCATCTTGCTCTCACGGGCAGCAGCGGAGATCAACTTAGCGTACGTGATATAGCGGGGATGGCGACCAGCACGGCGCATGTTGCGGAACCGGGCGAGTGCGTCGTGGAGTCTAGGACCCTTGCGACCGTGCGCACCCTCGAGCTCGTCGGAGATAAGAGATGATCCCTTGAAATCAGTGTTGTGGGCGTAGGGGTCGAATGAATCCTCAAAGCTAGAGACGGTGGCTGTAGAAGCGAATGGAGATGCCGAGTTGACCTGAGAAGCGATCTCACGAGGATCCGCGATGTTGCGGCTGCTCATGAATTGTTGAACAAACTCGACACCCTCGTCCACCTCGTCGGCGTTCTCTGGGCTGGCGACACGAATTCTCTGGAACATCATCTCCGACTGCGACAAGCCCTCGGCGACTTGGCCAGAGCCAATCATGGCAATGGCAAACATGGCTGTGGGCTCAATGAAGGCAGCAGTGACCTCAGTGTCAGGATGGCAGAGAATACCCCAGTAGCGAGCAGCAGACGCAACATCTCCGTCACGAACGCTAAGAGCAAGGAGGGCCATTGCGGGTGTAGCGATAGGCTGGAAGTTGACGGGCAGGTTGGCGAATGCTGCAATGGCGGTAAGCTTGTCACCGTGGTCCGCAGCGCGAGTTGCCAGGATGCTCATGGGGTCCGCTCTAACTTCGGCTTCCACAACTCGAGCCCAGCGAAGGGCCTCGTTGAAGATGCCGCGGTCAGTGAAAGCCTTGACAAATCCAGAGCTGACGATGGCGTCCTTGATGTCTCCAGCACGAGCCTCGTACTCCTTGATGATCTTCTCGTAGAACTTCATGGCGCCCCCGATTTTATCGGAGATGATGTAGGCGTGAATGACAGCAGCATAAACCTCGGCGTCGAGTCTGTCGTTCAGAGAGGGCTCACCCTTGTCGTTGGCAATGGCAAGGTCCTTGTACTCGTTATAGCATTCGACGGCGCTAACAAGATCACCGGAGGTAGCGAAGGCGGTGATCATGGCGGGGAACACGGCTGCGAAAGGAGTTACACGGTTCAGCTCCATGTGCTCGTAGAGACGGAGCATATCATCCACGCGTCCGGCCTGAGCACACGCAGAAATGAGCTGGTGGTATGACTCAGCCGAGTAAGATGCCCTCTGGGTAAGGACAGATTTCTCGAACATGTTCACAGCCAGGTCAAGTCTGTCGTCCTCGGAGAGAATGGCATGTTCAAGCTCTTGCGAAGCGAACATAAACTTGCCAGGCTCGTCCATGCCACCGAAGCGGACGCGCTTGTCATCCAGAGACTTCTTGAGAGCAGCAACCTCCAGAGAGCGTGCAGCAAGCAGACCAACCAAGATGTTGTAAGTATCGCTGTCGGGCACCACCTTGCGGCGGAGCATGTCAGCATAAACATCCAGCGCCTTGGAAACCATCTCATTCTTGGCAGTCGGCAGGTGGATAGCAGCCATCAACAGGGCGTTGTACGCACTGGCAACGGGCTGGACACCAGCAACGAGCATGGCCTCGAATACGGCCGGGATCTCGAGGTAGCGGCCATCCTCGGAAAGATGCTGAAGGTGTTCGGCATAGACTTGAGACTGGGGGTCCACCGAGGGAGTACCGGTGCGCGCGCTGAACGATTTCCTTGACGGGTCGATGGCCGGAGAGTGGTAGGAGCGAACTGCGGGAGAGGCTGATCGAATGGAGTGTTCAGAAGCCTCTTCAAAAGCTTCCATGCGATTCCTGAACTCGATTTCTCTCTCTAGTGCTGCGTCGATCTCGGCCAGAGCGGCCTGAGCCTCTGGGGGAATGCCAGATGGGATCTGTCCATCTTGCACGGCTTCCTGAAGTTCGAGGGCGCTAGACTCGCCAGCAAGGACAGACTCTTCTGAAGGCTTCCACTCAATCTGCCTTTGGAACTGGAACTGACTCCATTCCTTCTCGAGCTCCTCCTCTGTGGCCTGCTCCTGCTGCTTGTGCAGGGCCTCGAAGTAGGCGTCTAGACTTCCATGCTTACTGGTGAGTTTCTCGTGGCGGTGCTCAGGGAGGCCCGAAGTTGTCCGCTCGTTATGGAAGGCAGACTGGAGCTGGAATGACTGAAGACGGCCGAATCGGTTGGTGCTCCGACGCGCGAATGAGGGTCGGTTCTGGGTGTTTAGGATGGGGTGTGTAGCAGCTACAACAGACTGAGCGTAGCCGTGGGTGAACGATTTCGCGAATCCTTGACGGATGAAATTCTGGTAGAGGGAGGAGTAAATGGTGGGCATTTAGAACTCGCGGGGAAGGGGGAATTCTGTGGTTCAATTGTTAGTTGCGGTTTCCTCCAACAGTTGATGATCGACGTTGTGATGCGGAAGATGGGTGGCCACCGAAAAAAGAAAAAAAAAAAAAAAAATTTGGGGCGCAGTGCATAGAGTGTTCAGATGAAATTTGTCTCGGTTGTGGCTGCAATTGGGTGCTTGCTTCGCCACGGCAAAAGCCCGGGGGAAGAGCCACCGGTTGGCGGAGGAATTGGCAGCGACAAGAAGGTGATCTCGTGATGGCACTCTGATATTTATTTACTTACATGGGGAAATATACGAAAAAGTCCGTTGCAGGTTCATTTGACAGCTCCGTAGCCGTCAAACAAACGCGCGAATCTGATTAAAGAATATATAATGGGATTGAGGGAGGAAGAAGGAACAAAAGCCGCGAGCGTGAGCGAGGGGGGCGAACTAGAAGTATTAGAGATGCCGGTAGATTTTCTGGGTGGGAAACCAAAGAGTGCGAACAGGGTAAGGTATTAGCGGAGGTAAGGACGTACAGCCGAGTGCCTGCTGTTAAGCTACAGTAACCTACCTTGATGTAAGGTACCTTACACCGCAGTTGACTGCCTGCCTTTCGCCATGTCACCACCCATTCTGTGTGCTCTCTCTCTCTCACACCTCTGTAAGTCTCCTCTGGAAGGAATAGCGAATGCAACAGAAGGGCTACATGACGCTAGCAAGGGCCCAATGGCAAGGAAAAGCACTCGCGAAGTGACAGGTGAACTACAGACAGAAAGGTACTTCAGTAAGGGACAGACAGTGGATCAATGAGGGACTTCCAGTTTCTAGCACCTCAGAAAATACGCATTTTCGCGTGGATTCGGAGCTCATTCGCGGTGACGGCCAAGGGTGGACTCGGGAACTTTGATTACTAAGATGCCGACCGCGTTTCGCGTTTTCCCATTGGATACGTACCGCCTCGGTGTGGGTTCTTATGACTCAGGTACCAAACCCCAAGGCCGTTGGTGTCCTGTTTTCAGTCTTGTGAGTGGCTCAGGCTCTCTAGCCTCCGTGGCTCTTCACTCCCTGTCGTTCTGGGCAGCCATCGAAGAAGCAACGAATAATTGGAATGGATCGTGACTCCCGATCTGTGGACACACGGGTCGAAGAAAAAGCCAGCGAGGAGCTCAAACACGGTTGGAATGTTGAGGCAGAGACAAGTGTCCTCAATGCCTTGCGCTTCCGATATTTGCCTTGCTTTACACCCTTTTCGTTGAAGTAGCTATCTTGGTAAGCAGTCATATGAGTGTGGCAGGGCGACAAGCTGACAGTAGACGACGTGGGAAGAACGGATGAATACTGCGTAAGGTGCCTTAGTGGCCATCGGACAGATGGGTGGTTCAGCAGTTCCCGGAACGGCCTACCTCATCATACACTCGTCATCCACTGATGCCATTCTTTTTTTTTTTTTTTTTTTTCTTTGGTGGGTGCCTGCAGACGAAAAATAATGTATACTTCACAGATACTTACCAGACTAGGTATCTAGATATTCCTACCTTGGATACTGTTGCATGTCGGAAAAAGAACTTGCCCTGAACACCGTCAAGTTCTCCCACCTCATCTCGGGAAGATGACGACTCCCTGGCGCCTAAGAAAGCCAAGCTTCTGCTCGCTGGAACGTCAACCTCTGAAAAAAAAAAAAAAATGAGGAAATTGGGGTTGAACCAAGGGGGCCTCCCAGTGTCCATGAGCCCAGGCGACTGTGTGACGGCTTCGATTGCCCCTGTGGTCCCTGCGCCAGCGAGAAGAAACCGGCACCATCGCGCTGGATTGCCAATCCACCAGGCGCAGGGGGCCAAATCTGTCCCGTCCATGCCAGCGAAGTTCGTGGATGCGGATAGATCTCGGCCTGTCGTTGGCCAATCACGACGCATGCAATACTGGGGGAAGCCGGAAAGAGCGGATGGTCGATCTGCGATTCCACCCAAAGGACCTGTCTCGAGCCCTCCCCAAAAGGTGGCAGTTGCAGTCTATTCCGGTACTTCCCCGCTGGTAGCATCCATTAGCAATCCTCATTGGTGATTCACCACCAGAATCCTATCACTCTCGTCGCAAAATTTTCACCTCCAACAAGGCTCAACCTCATGCGCATGACCGGAGCTAGTGAAGAAGCGGACCTTTTGCTCAGTTCGCGCTGCACCACGACCAAGTTGGTACGCCGTCGCCGTGTGCTCTGCCTGGCGCTGAGCCTACGAATACGTATCCATGGATATCGTCAACGACACGCTGATCGGTATCAAGTGCACCATTGCGAGTTTGAGAGATGCACTTCATGTCCAAAAGACCACGTTTTCAACCACTTTTCCAGCCGCAAATCAGCTTGCTCGTGGTCGACTAGATAGAAAGATACGGTAAGTCACCGCCCCGCGAGAGGCCCGATCAAGACAACAACCCAACAATCCCCATTCTTCCAAGGTCGCTCGTCCTGGACCGGCCCATTTGATATCCCTCCTCCTATCCAAAACGAGCTAGAACAGCAAACACTCAATTCCATGCTAGCCAGCCGGTCATCTATCTCCCTTGCTTCCGCGGGCGAATGGCGGCGCGCCCAAACCATCGGTGTAATCTGACCCCTCCAGAGGATCCTGTCCTGTCCGTAATTATTACCATTTGGCATCTCACAGACGGAACGGAGATGGCGATGCGATCCTCATTGACCAACGGTACATGACGTTGGTACCCGTCTAATTGGCAACGGGAGCCATTTTGGATCAGGCCTCAGCCGTCCACCACCTAGGGAGCTCAGCCCTGAATTGCGCAAGATTACGAGCCCAGGGGCTTTTCCCAGGTTGTGCCCTAATATACGCGACGTTCTGAGACATTGGCAAACGAGGCAGGAGCTCTCCTCCACAAAGTCGCAATTGGTTTTCGCTGTTCGTGGGGGCGCATCACGACTTTCATGTTACGCGGTTATCCATTCACGAAAAAGAGCCGCCAACGCGTTGCATCAAGCAGACACAGCCTTGGGGGAACTGGTTGTTAAAAACAGGCTCTAGGATAGGCATAGTCTCGTATGAAAAATGGATGTCCATGGATGATGATGCGGGTACTACGAAAGTACTACGTATGCACGCGGACTCCAAATTGCGCCGTCTTACATCCGGCACACCGGACTATGGACACTAACCACCGTGCCTCACCAGGGCCCTATATTCACGGGCGCCGACGGCTCAATGCCGTTATCCGGCGCCTGGTGACTCCTCGGTCCCGATCGGGTTGCTGTTGCAGCAATCCCCAGTCAGGGCTCGTTCTCACCTTATTCAGCAACTACTGCGCTGCAACCTGGTGCCCGCCGCCAACAGGACAGGCTGGCGATGCTCCGCTTGTCACCGAGATACGTCGCTCGGGACTCGGTGAAGTGGACTGGAGGATCGACGACGTACCCAGTCTATACCTTGACGTGGGGCGCAGCTTACGTGACAGCCGTATTTACGACAAGCACCAGGGACAACGCGATCCTGCGCTATTACGCTTACGAGTGTTTGACCTGTTTGCTTCGCGGCGGATTTCTCTTGTTACCCCGAGGTGGAAATCGGGCACCTTGGGGCAATAGTGACAAGGGCAGTAAGTTACACAAGGGTGGTCTGAACGGACGTTGCCGGATAGCATGTGATTCATCAGCTTCAACTAACGGTAGGGCTTCACTGGCATTGGGAATCGACAAGCGCTGATCTTCGTTATTTATTCTCATCTCAGGCTCTCTATCGGCCAGTATGACACTAATCCTCAGCTCACGAGCTTCTCTGCAGTCGTGACTGCGTACCTAGTGGTATTGTACTGAATCATCGGGACAAAGGAAAGGTTTTTGGAAGAACAGAAAAAGGACCAAGCTGCGATTCGACTGCTGTCGTCGCCGTTGTTGTCCCGCCCCGTAAACGCCGTCGCTCAGAATCTCAAGATATCATAATACCACGCTTCGCTAATAGTTCGACAGTCCACCATGCAAGTATATTTCTCGCTAGCGCCAGCCCGGATATTGTCCAGTTGCGAGATCCGCATTACGTCCCAGAAAGGTGTGTGCAGGTTTGTTTCGTGTGTGTCGCAGACCATGATTGATTATCTGTCGGAACTGCCAATGGTGGAGATGGAGGCGCTTGACGCAATGGGCTTAATGGAGAACAATGTCCTAACGGGGTAGGCAGAGTCGAAGTCAGCGATACCGATGCGGCTCGCGACAGCTTGTTCCTTCAGCATGGCAATTCTGGAGAAGATGTGAGTTTTCATTGACTCAGATAGGGAAAGGTACAGACGGATTAACTTACTCGTCTGAGCTGATGCCTGCGAGGTCGAGGTTGCACTTCTTGAAGTCGAAGGGAGCGGAGATCTCCACCCCCCGGGTCTTGGTCTCCTTCCTTGATCGACGGATGACCTTGTTCAGAAAGACCTTGAAGCCGTCGTTGTTGGAGTCCATGGCGGCAGCGTTGTTCTGCATTGTATGGCTTGATCGCTTTGGCGTAGAGGAAGATGTGGTGATGCAGGCGCAGTATGTGCTGGATTTGGGGCGAAGGCCAGTGATGGTATATGTAGCCTTTGCTCTTATTTTGTGTCTGCGTGCGTTGCACCAGCGCCGGCGGTCGTACACAGGGATAAGAGAGACAAGAGATCGATGTCCCAATGATGTGTCGAGGTGTCCACCGTACTGAAAGGCGTAGTTGTCCCTGTTCCCCTGCTATTTCTTTCTTTTCTTTCCTTTTCTTGCCCGGCTTCTCGGGTGCCTGATCGTTGTTATTGTGGTGTTCCGTATTGATGTACGTAGATTGCTTTTGCGGCCCAGCCCCTTGGATCGATGAAGATATGATTTATTGGATTAGTATTAGTGGAGAAGGATGAATGACACAGACAACATCTCCAAGGTGAAGGGTGGGAGAAGCCAAAGTCATATATCTCCATTTCTCAGAGATCAGCGGTGCAGCCGCAAACACTACTGTCGTACGCATGCACGTACGTCCCACCCTCGGCATACACCTCACCACTCCACACACCCGAACGGATATCCGTACGCCCCCGTGCTGAGTTCGGGTGCCCGTCTCCATCCCATCAACGCCAGGAAGGCATCTAAATACCTTGCGTCTTTCTCCCCGAACTTTGGGGCGTTGGGAAGACAGGAGTGGGTATGGTAGGATGGGGGAGGGGGTGTGGTTTGTAGTGGGGTGCCGTGCTATCTCGAGCCCAGGAGAATCATTCTGTGTCCTTCCGTCGGCCGCCGGGCGCCACGGCTGCGAACAAAGTTAGATTGGGGGGGGGGGGAGTGGGTGGATGTATAAGAACTCTGGACGGAGGGTGCAAGGATTTGCTTGGCTAACGGACGTAGAGAACAGGCGAGTGAGAACACTACGACGAATACTGCTATTGCCTGTTTCTTCTTTCTCTCCCCCTCAAAGTGAGCGGTGAGAACCGGAGGTAGTCTTTTGCGGCACCGCACGCAGAAAAGCTACCTAGTTTGGCAAAACTGAAGGACGGTCGAGTTCAGAACCCCTACGCAGGACGAAAGCGATTCCAACTCCATGAGATCTCCGGCCAAATTTGGTGTCTCTCATCACTTAGTATACAGCAAAGCAGCGAAACCGAGTTTA
Source organism: Colletotrichum sansevieriae (assembly GCA_026260285.1). Classification (NCBI taxonomy): domain Eukaryota; kingdom Fungi; phylum Ascomycota; class Sordariomycetes; order Glomerellales; family Glomerellaceae; genus Colletotrichum; species Colletotrichum sansevieriae. Next base: position 29,875 of record JAOQIF010000807.1, on the reverse strand, counting down.
GACTTTTTCCCCCTTCTTTTTGCTTTCCGAAGATCGGGGACGTCGGGCAAGTCTGCCAATCAGAATACACGATTCCACGTCACCCGACATGGATTGGGAGTAATTAGGGAGAGTTGCGCAACGGGCGACGACAAGCGCCAGGGTTCAGGCAAGCCTCATGAAGGAATGTCCTCGCGGCGGCGGCCGACGGATTGAATGGGGATAGTTCGGACTGCGAACTGCAGAATGCGGGCGGGGTGTGGTGGTTTACTTTACTTCACTGCCCATCACCACCACCTTCTGAGTTCTGAAACTTCGGCGGTGGTGGTGTTTCAACGTTTCAGTGTGGGAGGTCAACGTACCTCATTTCTTCACACACATACACTCTGTTTTTAGACTTTTCGACGCAGGGCGCAATAACACACGCGCGTGGGTGGTCGCTGATCACAAGACGTCTGCGCATGCCGCCGGCATGCAGGAGTCGAAGGGATAAACGAGTATCCATATGCAGGAACCAAGCAGGAATGTGCGATTTGGGACACAGCTGATGGAAAAAAAGTCAACGCGGATGGCCACTCGCATGCCGTCCGGTGCGGATGTACTGCAATATTAGAGCGTCCAAGTTCCCAAGTCGGCGGGAATTTCTGGGGTGCGTGCAAATAGCGGCTCCCCCCCTGCCCTGGTGGCCTTGTTTTGGGTGCCCTTCCAACTCTAAATCAAATTGGCGAGAATGCTTAGATGGCACGTCGCCGCCCCGTATGATGACCCCAGTGCCCATCCTTCCCTGAGGACGAAGAGTAATCTGTGCATCGCGTCTGTTTGCGCGCGTGAAGAGGGAAAGATGAGAATTGGCCGATCCAGGCTGGGCCGGAGTGCCGGTGCCGTGCCGGTGGGGGCCGTGGGGGCGGGAAATCATGTGGTTGATGGGAGGGGGTGGGGCCGCCCGTACGGCGATATCAGGCCAAAATAAAAAACCCCTACCAGGTATCTGTGGCTCAAGCTGACCAGGTGCGGTACATCGATCGCAGGCGAGAGACCGGCCACTTAGCGGTTATTCCAGAGCTTCCTGTGGGCCGTCAGTCCCCACGATACCAGTCCGGGAGCTTTTACTTACCCCTAATACTAAGTAGCCATGGGTTGATGAGCAGGGGAGGGTGGTACTGGGCATTTCTCGTTATCGCGATCATCTTGTCTCTCTGGTCGGCGGTGCAGCCAGTACCAGGATGCCAGGATGCCGGGGACGGCGATAATTTGCTCATCACGAACGCGTGTGTATTGGAAACGTTCGCATCGAGATGTCTCGCGGAGCCGACGGACGGGTATGGTTTGATTATGCAGCAGCAGCAGTAGAAAGAAGCCGTGGTTTCCGGATTACATTCCTTACCGCGTCGCTTGATATCGACGAAATGGGACAACTACCGTCCCAGCCAGCCAGCCCTGCGTGTCTCGAGAAGCCACATTCAGTATGATTGGCGATCTGATTAGGATTCCCACTAGTTCACCATTCCTTTTTCTTCAGCAGAGTTACGCTGAGGTCCGGTCAGGCTTGAAGGGGTTAAGGGATGGGGGGACATTCCACATTCCAGCCGTCGGTATCTACGGATCGGCGCAAGTCAAAATCGCCTAGGGAGGGGGAAGAGGAGTTGTGGTGATTGAACCATGCATGGAGGCCCAACGAAGAAAAATAAGAAACCCCTGGACGAAATCGATGATGACAATCTTGCACATGGCAAGGGCCCCTGGAAATCGGGCATTCCTCGTCGGGTCTCTCTCCCTACGCCCAATAAATCGATTTTACCCCCTCTTTTCGTTTCCCCCGAATACACTACGCTACGGAGGTCGCGGTCAAAAGTATTCGTATAGTCCCACTTTTTCTCACAGTGCCCAATCAGAGGCCGGCTAAACGTCGGCTTAACTACTAGCCCTACCCCTACCTAATTACCCCTCTATATTATAGCATCATACGTAGTTAATTTTATTACTACTAAACCTCAAGTTCTTTAATAATTCGCATAGGGCGCCCACTTCGCGGGGTATTTATAACGAATACCTTAAGTATAGGCTCCCCCGGTTTCTATCTATAATTAATAGCTTTTTCCTATATATTAAAAAGAGTAGTTTAATCTAAAATAATAATATAAGCTAATTTTTAGTTAGGATATCCTCGTTTTTTATAACTGAGGTTGCTGCTAAATCAGGCAAAAGATCGACTACAGTCAAAACCACGAAAACCCACCTATACTCGCACGGCGGCAGGGCCCCCCTGATGTACGAATACTTTTGACCGCGACCTTCGTACGTACAGAGTAGAGAGATGCATAGCGGTGATGATGATGATGATGATGACGATGATGATGAACTCGTCCAAATCCTCCGCCTTGTTTTTGCCAAGGCTAGAATGTTCTGCCACGCGTAGTCTGTAGTCAGCAACGAGAGCTTAACGCTGCGGGAACCAAAGTATCAAAGTTGCTGACGCATCATCATCAGCGAGCAAAAACACAAACTTCGATGGTGCAGCAGGCTGCACGTGACACAAAAAAGGAAAAAAAAACGCCTCGTTCCCGCTAATTAACTTGCGGCTGGCATACTGCAGGAAAGCAAACGACCATGATTGGGCTGGCTCGAGCAGCTTCAGCCACGCCGCGGAGTAGACACGATCAGGCAGAGCCAATCTGCCTCGTCGCTTCCGGTTAGGTAGGCTTACGAGGACTGCACAGGGCTGACGGATAGTACTGCGTAGTACATGTAGTTCAGGGTTCAGTGCCTGCCTTCGAGCCCCTCTCCAGCTTTTTCCTTCCCTGATGAGGTGCATGATAGTACACGTCGGGGGCTTAATACGATGTTCTGTTTGCCGGGGCGGGGAGGGGATTATTTGGGGCTGACGAAGAGAGGAAGCATGTTTGCATTACACTTTCTCACCTCCATGTGGCTGAACATGGGTGGCCAAAAGGCACCAGAAGCATGTTTGCATTGGCCCCGGCAATCTTGAGGAACCCTGCACGCGCTCGACCCAGGATAGCGAGATTGATCAAGAGGCCGTCGACTTGCTAAGTGATAGCAGGGTGGCCGATCGCGCGGGCTGGAAGAAGGATCGTGATGCCTGCGTAGCTCCTTCCCGTCTCCCTGGAATCAAATCACACAACTTCTCACGACTGCACGGCTGCATCTGTTAAATCACGGACGTCCCATCTCCATAACTCACGAGAAAAAGCAACGGTCACCTATTAGCCCTAGGCAAGATTAAAATTAGAAGCCTGAGTCAGAAAGGGCTGCGAGGGTGCGAGGCACAACCAAAACCATCTGCCCTGCGCGGGGATGAGCCCTGGGCATTATCCAGACGCGTTAAGGCGGGGAAATAGAGACAGATGGAATGAAAGGTCGAACGCCGCGTCCGCCGCAGGCTATCCCGAATAGAGGGTACGAAGAAGAAGAAGAAGCAATGGACGAGATCTCGGTCGCCTTATTGGGTCTTTACACGACGAGGCTTACGGATGAGAAGTCTTCCATGTGCTAGTGACTTGCTGTTACGGCCGGTGAAGTGGGTTAAGGGGTGTGTATGTTCCTCGGGGTTAAGTCTAGCTAGGTAAACCCTGATCTGGCCTAGCCTGGCTTACCTAACACATTCTCCAGAAACGAGCCGAGCGATCTGGTTGGACGGTGCTGTTGACTCGTCGTCCCCACGGCCCTTGGGTTTGGCCGGCAGCGCCTCTTTCCCCATCCTTCCCGCTCAGCACAGGACACCATCACTACTATGTATTCACTAGCCCCTCGCACTCCCTCAGGCCCCACAACGCTGTCTTGGTCAATATACACGACGGCGCCTCCCTAGCGTGCCGTGGGACTGGGTATCATTGGCCATTCCCCCTACGAGATGTGGAGCCCTCGTCCCAATGCATCCAAACCCCCATCGACCGAGGACACTTCACGATATCACGATCAAGAAAGCGGGGAGAGGGGGTAAGGAGGAGGGGAGTAGTCTACCATAATACAGACAGAGGGCTTTTCATGGCTGAGCACGGCAGTTGTTTCGGGGTGAAGATGGTCTTGTGCTTTTCGCCCACGGTTGGTAGATGTCCATCGTTACGCTACTACAGCAAAACATCGCAACATTCCGTTTGCGGACATCTCGACTCTTCAAGCTCCCCCCCGCCAACCGTTCCAACGCGAAACTGACAATCAACTGCCTTCTTGCTCATCGCTATTTCTTTGAAGCGGTCATGGTGACTGGTCGCCTACAAACATTCACATCCTCTTCCCGAGATTTCCCTCGCGCCTCTTCAGCCGGTAGATGGGTAGCTTGAGGTCTATTCTTACTCGGTCACCACACTCACTTAAACACACACACACACACACCTCTTTGCGGCGAGGGGACTTGCAACGCTCTTCCAGAGTTTCGAAGAGTCCCTTTCTTTGCTGCCTTTCATTTGTCGTCCTCCGAACGGTTTGCGGCGCAGTCGTTTTCTTTTCCCCCTCCGCACTCGACACGTACACGGCGAGTATAGAGTTTGAGGTCGTTCTCGCAGTCTCTTAGTCCTGTCAAAGAAAAGACGCGCAGGACCCTGGTTTTTTTTTTCTTCCTCTTGTAATTCGCCACGCCAGACGGCCGTAACGTGAATTCCTTCCCTCCTGCACGTCCTGCTTAAATTTGCGATTACGATTGCGTTTCGTCTGCCCACTGTGTTCACTGCCTGACTAAGTCGAGACACGAGAGAGAGAGCCTGTACCACTTCAGATGCTGAGGAAGGCCGGGTAGACGCACCGGAAATTGTCCGATTCGAGGTATTTATTCATCGTCCGATTATGCCGTCGGGGACTGATCTTGTACGAAAGAAAGGTTTGAGGCTACGGGAGCGGGACTCGGGAAGGGGTCACTTTCCCTTTTTTTACCTTTCTTACCCAACTTGTCACCCAAACGTAGCCCCAAATTCTATCACAGCTGCCTGAAGCAGGGGGAAAAAAAAAAAAAAAAAAAAAAAAAAAAAAAAAAAAAAAAAAAAAAAACCGTTGCTGCGATCATCCCCAGTCTCGCAGTTTAGCCGCTTTCGCTCTCGCTATACTGTCGCAGACCAGACGCGGGTTGTCAGGCTCAAAGGGCCTTGTCTTACACGTTTGAGTGTTTGTGTGTGTGTATGTGTGTAAGCTGACTAGGACGGTGTGCGTGTCTTCGCCTCTACGGCCGGGTTCATCTCATGAACCGTTAGTGTTGCGGCGAGAACGAGACGAAGTTTAATTCTTGTGGTAACGTGTTGAATACCACAAAAGCTACCTACCTTGCGTTGCTTTACGCTCTCGGACGTTGCGACCCACGGCCACCTAATCATCACACCAACCTGACAGACTTTCCCTTCCGTCGGCAGTCAGTCACTTACTCGGTTTCGGCATCGCCAGAGCGGAGGGGTGTGGTGGAGCTCTCACTCTCCCCCGGACTCGCAGCCAACGAGAGTGCGAGTCGCTGGGCCGTCGGGGACGCATGCAGGGGCTTGACAGGAGAGAATAGACACCATCTGATCATCGAGAAGCGTTGGGCTGATCGGGCCTCCCCTCTATCACCCATCGTTTGACAAATCTGAAGCTGAAATGAAGGTGACGTGGTAAGAAGAATATGGCTTCCGATCGTTAAGCATACCCTTAGTCTCCGTCGTTGTCAGTGTCAGGATAAGGGAGCCTCTTCCAAGGGAAACCTCGAAAAAATCCTGCACTCCCCTTACCCTCCCTCCCTCCTCCACCCCTTTCCGCCATTCAGATACATCACCACCACCGCCGAGGTCATCATGCGTCGCGTCGATGGGTTGCCTCCCCCTTTCGCGCCGCCCCCCACTTCAGCTCCGTCGGCCGTACGCGTGTCGTTGCTCCGTAGTCCGCTGCATCGCCCAACCCCATGTCCGATCTCTTTACCGAACCCACATTCACGCACATCTCGAGAGCCTCACTTTCGAAACATCTTGTTGTCGTCGCTTGTGATGCAAAGAGCCGTCAAGCCACTGAGCACAGCGGCTGTCCGTGCCCACGAACTGGGTCAAACCAACCTTTCTTAGGAGGCTACAAACTCTACACGGCCCCTTATTTCCCCTCCTTCAGCCCAGCCGAACCAACGCCCAAGTCAAATGCCGCGATTGGGGAGGCTGCGGTAGTAAGCGTCCCGATCTTTCTGCCGGAAGCCATTCCCTTGTGTGTGCCAGTATCCTATCCCGCCAAGCTCCCAACCGGTGCTCTTGTCAAACAAGCGAAGCCCGATCGTACACTAGCTCGTGCGTGCTTTTCCGTGTCCCTTTCCCCTCACATCATCACTCATTTGGGGTAGTCCTTCAAGTGGTAGCTCTTGAGCTTGACGAACTGATCGAAGCCGAAGCGGCTGAGCGTCTGTCCCTTGCCCGAGCTCTTCCATCCCGTCCACGCTAGATCCTAAAACGGTTGTCAGTTTCGAGAAATTGCGAAGGTGGCTTGCAAGGGCGTGAAGGGAAGAAAAACGACGTCACACAGGTTGGGTGAGGATGACTAGTAACGGCATGATTTGGACGGCAGTTCCCAAACACCCAAACAGCTGACGAGGGCGGTACAAACTGCTCAAAGAGACAAGTGACAACCCATCGGCCGGTGAGATCTTGGCTCTGGTGCGACAAGAAAGGCTCAGGAACGGCGTCACGGAGGATGCCGGACCGACAATAGGTGGAAAACCCGCCGCCAACGGTAAACAAGAAGAGTCGCTAGCGATCCGAGCGTTGAGACGCAGATCGGACGATGAGAACACGACAGGCAGGAATGCAGGTTCACGCAGAAAGCGTGTGACAAGAAAGAAAGAAAAAAGAGACCTACCGGGCTGGGATAATCGCACCGGTTAACGAAGACGGTGCCCGCTTCCACCTGGTCCGCGATTTCGTACCCGCGGTCCGTGTCCTTGGTCCAGATGCTTGCCGTGAGGCCAAAATCACTGTCGTTCATGAGCTTTACAGCCTCGTCGTCATTCTTAACGCGCATGACCGGAATGACCGGCCCAAACGTCTCTTCCGTCATCACCGTCATTGAGTGGTCCACACCCGTCAGCAGCGTCGGCTTCACAAAGTTGCCCTTGGGCGGCGGGTTGGCGAACGACTCGTTGTCGGGCGTAGCGTCCTTGGCGCCCTTGTCGAGGGCGTCCTTGACGTGGGCCTCGATGGTCTCCTTGGAGCGCTTCGAGATGACGGGGCCGACGTGGGTCCCCTTGTCAAAGGGGTCGCCGAGCACATACCCCTTCAGCACCTTCTGCACGGCCTCGACAAAGGCGTCGTGGACCTCGTCGGCAACGTAGACCCGCTCTACGGAGCAGCAGCTCTGGCCCGAGTTGAAGACGGCGCCGTCGACGATCTCGGCCGCCGCCCAGTCCATGTCGACGTCCCCGCGGATGTACGCCGGGTCCTTGCCGCCGAGCTCTAGGCCCACGTTGACGACCCGGTCCGACGCCGCCTGCTGCACAGCCAGACCACCGGCGACGGAGCCTGTGAAGGCGACGAGCTTGACCTTGGGGTTGCGCACGATGGACTCGATCAGCGTCGGCGAGCCGCAGTGGAAGTACTGGATCACGCCGGCGGGGAGGCCGGCCTCCTCGAAGACCTTGGATACCCGCTCGACGATTGTTGGGGTCTGCGGTGAGGGCTTGAGGATGACGGTGTTGCCCGCCAACAGGGCGGGAATGAGGGAGTTGACGAGAATGAGGTAAGGGTACTAGGGTCGTAGTGTAAGTGAAAAATGTGAGTCAGTGGTGGTGGCCGTGGCGTAAGTTTGAGGCATGTTCACGATGTCTCGGACATTTTGCCACACGCAACGGTCACGCGAGGTCGTGGATATAACGTACATTCCATGCAAAGATGATGAGAACCGGGCCAACGGGAACCTTGCGAATGAAGCGCTTGAAACCTTTCTCAGCCTCGCCGTCAGTGTCCTTGAGGACCTCATCGGAGATTTTGAGGAGGTACTCGGCGCGCTTCACGGCGGTGGCGACCTCGACGCCGGTGTAGGCGATGGGGCGGCCCATCTGGACGGTGAGCTCCTGGGCGAGCTCATCTTTCTTGTTGGAGAGGAGCTTCAGTGCTGTCTTGACGACCTTTTGGCGGTCGGCGAGAGATGTCTTGCTCCAGGACTCGAAAGCCTTGGTGGCGGTGTTGGGGAGCTCATCTAAGTCGGCCTGAGAGATGCCGTTGCGGGTGATGATGGGCTCGTTGGTGGTGGGGGAGATTGTGGTGAGGACTTCGACGGACATATTGGCGGTTCTATTTGGGGTATAATTAAGTTGAAGAGGAAAGGAAATAGAGAACAGGTCGTCGATGATGATCAAGAGGCAATTCGCGACTTAGATATTCCCCTTCTTGAACATGAGTCGTCATTGAGGGGCTGGAGGGGCACTGGAGGTCAGATGGGCCCCGCCCGGAGCGCGCCCGGGCGCGCTCCCGATAAGCCGATAACGGATGAGGTAATCAGATCAGATAGTGGACAATAGGTCAGTGACCCACTAAAATTTATTTTGCAGCAACTTCACGGATGGCGCATCTTTGTCTTTATCCAGGATCTGCAACGACAATTCGACACCAAGCTGCGCTGCACGACAACGTCACGAGCAACGAACGGAAAAATTACAGTGGAAATAATGCCTCCCGAGAAGCGCAACAAGTTCCTTGACGCCGACGACAGCGAAGACGACCTTGACCAAGGCTACGACTCCGAGGCCGAGGAGCTGCGCAAGGGCGGTCGCAGCGCAAAAAGACGCAAAGTCGACTCGGAGGACGAAGAGGACTTCAGCGATGAGGAGAACGACACCACAAAGAACGCCAACGCCGATGACGAGGACGCAGCCTCCGACAATGAAGACCAAGATTCTTCAACCGCCCCAAAAAAGCCAAAGTCCGCCTCCGAGCTCCCCGACATCTCCAAGCCCCTGACGAAAAAGAACCTCGTCGCGACAGAAGAAGCAGTCAAAAAGTCGGGCGTGGTCTACATCTCGCGCATACCGCCCTTCATGAAGCCGATGAAGCTGCGGTCCCTCCTTGAGCCCTATGGCAAAATCAACCGCATCTTTCTCGCGCCCGAGGACCCGGCCGTGCACGCGCGGCGCGTCAAGGCCGGCGGCAACAAGAAAAAGTCGTACACGGAGGGCTGGGTCGAGTTCGTTCGCAAAAAGGACGCAAAGGCCGTCTGCGAGCTGCTCAACGCGCGCACCATCGGCGGCAAGAAGGGATCCTACTACCACGACGACATCTGGACGCTCAAGTACCTCAAGGGTTTCAAGTGGCGCCACCTGACGGAGCAGATCTCGGCCGAGAACGCGGAGCGCACCAGCAGGATGCGGGCCGAGATCACAAAGGCCACCAAGGAGAACAAGGAGTTTGTGCGCAACGTCGAGAGGGCGAGGGTGTTGGATGGTATCGCGGCTACTAAGGCCAAGCGCGAGAAGCAGCAGCAGCAGGAGGGAGCACCAGCGGCGGCGTCTGGCGCGGCTGGGGACGAGGGCGGGAAGAGGAGGACGGTGTTCAAGCAGATACCCCTGGCGGAGAGGAAGGGCGGCGAGGCTACGGGCGGTGCGAAGCCGGCGGGGGATGTTGCAAGGGTGCTGGGGAAGATCTTTTGAGCTTGAGGGCGTGGGTGTATGTAATTTCTCGGCTGTGGCAGTGGGGCCTTCCCTTGCCCCTCCTTCTCTGTTTGGTTTGGTCGGAATTGAAGTATATTCAATCTCGATTACAAGATGAAAAGGTTCCTTAACTTCCTTCGGATCGGTAGACGGCATCCTTGGAGAGTGGCTTTGAAAGTGTACGCAAGGGCGTGAGTCCGCTCGAGGTCGCCAAGAAGCGGGTGCTGGATCACCAGCTTGCCAAGAGCCGGCAATGATCCGAGTCTGGCGTCTTGGCAGTTGAGGCGACGAATTGTTGTGATGAGAGTTCTATTATTATCTTGACACATGCGGTCAATACTCTTCTTTACGTGACAGAGGCCAGATTTGACATGTAAACAACGTAATCAGCTTACGATTCCCAGACGAAGCACGCTCGCACTCGTGAAGGTACTTAAGTCTGAGATCTCTGCATACCAATTCGTATTCGTGGTGTTGTAATTTCGTTGAGTAACTCATGACTACCGATATCACAAGCCTCTTTCACCCAACCCACAACCCACTCAAACTACCAAACCACCATCCACCAAGATCACCATACATACAGATCTCCCACCTCGTCATCGCAAACCATCACCACCACCCTTCCCAAGAGACACCATCCGCCGACACGAACAAAGCCTCACCCAGCCGACTACGAAGACCTCTCCTACTCAAAGCCGTCATATTCAGATGGCAGCAGTCCGGCGCGGGCGGCCGGCGCACTACACCATCTTCCCGGGAATGAATGACAAAACGAGAAGAAAAAGAAAAGTCCGCTCTACGCCGCAACAGTCCGTACGGCCAAACCTACGGCGCCAAGGCAAAAGGTCACCTACCGATGTCCCTGGACCCCTCATCGTCTCATCGTGTCTGCCGCGGACGCCGCGGACGCCGCGGATGGCGCGACGGGAAGTTGGAGGTCTTGGTACGGGCTCCGTCTGAAGAAACATGAGTTGGGAGGAAACAACGGGTGAGGGTATGGGCAGAGCGGACAAGAAGGCCAAGCCAGGCGCCGATGGTGTTCGGGTTTCGGATGCCGGCGTCTATGCATGATCTGCCTTATGTAACCAGAAACGACAGCGGAGACTACTGTAGTAAACGGAGGTAGCAGAGCCTCCCGTCGCTATCGGACTCATGAGACTTCTGAAACGACATCGCCGACGGCGGCCAGAATAAGAGCAAGGGCCAGCTCTGGACGTAGGGGAGCCTTGCCGACCAACGAACGAAGACCGGTTCGCAGCGTTTACTGTTGCATGCCTTTGCGTCCGTCCTTTCCGCGCGCTGTCGATTGGGCGCACAGTCCCTTCAAGAATCGGCGATTATAAACCGTTCGGCCAGAGCACAGACGATTATCATGGGCGAGGGAGGTAGAGGAACGATAGGCAGGCCGACAGCCAAAATAAGAGGGGAACATGCGGCAGTGCTGAAGACGCACGTCGTCAGGCGGGCCCGTTGATGGGTTGGATTGAGTAATGAGCTGTTGCATAAGCCGTGAAGCCGCACGCCTCCTCCTCTACAACCATGGGTAAGGCTGTAGGCGGGGACAATAGAGTTTTAAAGAGGGCAGGCATATCGCCGACTAGGTTAGCCAAAGCTCTCTAACGGTTGTGCCATCGGCGACGGCGATAGAGAAGAGAGACAGAGACGGACGGGTCAAGCGCATGAACCACGTGGTGGTCTGTCTTTCTTTTGCCAGCTGAAAAAGCAATGCCTTGCTGCGTCGTAGGCGAGGTATCTCATGCATACACGCCTTGCCCATCCTTAACCGTTCCATCCCTTTTCGGAGATACCCTTGACTTTTGTTTTATGCTGCCGCCAGAAACCAACTGGTGCCTAAGCCTTGTCTCATACTCCCCGAGAGGAAACCACTTCCTCCCCGCAGACGGGCACTTAACCTTAAGACTCCACCGGAACCGCAACGTCGTGAGACATCCGCAAAATCCGTCGCATCCCGCAAACAAGCCGCGCGTGCGCACACACACCACACACTCCACCCCCCTTCTCCGCCGATTAAGCTTGATCGTTAATCTGCAGTTCATCCATGTCCTCAAGAAGCTCATCCATGTCGACCCTCGGCGCCTCATCGTCGTCTTCGGTCTCGGCGATGGACATGGCATCTGGGTCGACGGCCTTCGCCTTCTGCTGGGCACGGTAGATGGCCATGGTGGAACGGAACTCGTCGTCTTCCTCGACGTCGCGGAGGAACTGTTCGTACTCCTCGTCCATGCGCTCTTGGTCGGCCTTCTTGGGAAGCAGCTCGCCCTCGTCCTTGGCCATGCGCTTGAGCTTCCAGTTGCGGTTGCGGTTCTTCCTCTTGCGCGGGTAGTGCTTCTTGACGAGCATAACGTCGGGTATCGTGGAACCGTAGGCGTGCGACTCCTCGATGGCGTCGAACTCGGGGTTGTTGAAGTTGGTGCCTGTGAGCATGTAGCCCATGACGGAGTCTCCAGCGTGGAGAAGACCGCCCAGATGCGTTCTGGCAAAGTATGTCTTGTCATTGACGCCCAGGTCCGCCGCGCGCATGACCTGCACCTCAGCGAGATGCCACTTCCCCTTGGTGATACCAGTTGGCTCGATGTCCATTACGATGAACTCCACCAGAGACTTGACATCCGCCAGAGAAGTAAATGGCGCTCGCCAGTAGATGTCTGAAGGAATGCTTGCTGTTTGAAGGGTGTTCGGGTCGAGGAGGTATACTGCCGTTCCGATCTTGTAGCATATGTTGAGGGGCGAAATGTTACCAGAGGACTTGGCCAGCTTGATGGGCATGGCAACTAAGTCGTCACGGCATATGGGGATAAGCTCGGCCGAGAAGGTGAACTTGTAAGACTTTGTGGCTGTGTGGACATCTTGTGAGATGAGCTCCTGTGCCTTCTTGACGCGGCATGGTACAACAGAGTTGAGGAAGTCGACGAACTTCTCGGCCTGATTCCTTGCGGAGAAGAAGAAGTCGATTCCGTCCTTTGCCTCTTTAATGTTCAGCGTATCCCTGTGCGCTCCGTGCTTCATGATCAACTGCTCGAGGTAGAGGAACGTCCTCTTGTGCAGGACCTTTTGTCGGACCTGGACGCACGCGCGCCACACGTTGGCGGTGTATGACTTTGCGCAGTCGGGGCATTGTTGGTAAGCGACGATATAGACTGCCTCGAAGGCCTGCTGAAGGAGAACGCCGCTCTGGACCTCATCCTGGATGGTGATCTTGACCTTTACTCGTCTCGAGTGCGGCTCGGTCCACACAAAGGAAGCATCGATAATGCGGACCTTGTTGAGGCCCCTGAGTTTCTTGAGACAAAGGGCGAGAAGCTCGCGGGACTCGGGTGCGGCAACAACCCAGCTATTGGGAGGAAGAAGCCAGCGGTCGCAGTCTCGGCAGAAGTTGAGGGTGGCTTCGCGCTGCACGCCGGATGAGATGTCCACGGTCAGCTTGATGCAGTCGTAGCAGAGGGCGTTGGCGGCGGTGGTGCCGTCAATAGGAGCGCCGCAGTTGCAGCAGAGAATCGTGGCGGCCGTCATATTTTTTTGTGATTCCCTGATGCCCCTGTGATTTTGGTCGAATTATTGAGGAATTGGAAGGGCGCCGACTGGGGTTATGGGAATTTTGGGCAGCGGTATGGCGGGGTTGACGTCGAATCCAAAAAATTTCGAGATAAGGATGGCGGGGTCGTCTGTTATCAAGGGGTCACGTGTTTCAACCTGTAGGTGGCGGTTTTCTTCATGTGCACCTTGCGCTGAACTCTTCGATCCTGGTTTCTCATTATTAATCAGCTCTCTGCCCATCCGCACCGTCACGAAATCCTGGTGTGCAGCCTGCGGCACGGAGGGCCTGGCCGAATCGAATGCAAGCCAGTGACCCGCATGCTATTGCCTTAGTCATTGCGATGCTGTTGTAGCGGGTTTTGTGATACATTGCTCGCTCGATGATACATATCTCTGTTCGAGCGTCTTCCACACTTGTTCAGCTAAGCGCTCTGGCTGGACAACGATGGCTCACCTGCATTACAGCCCTGGGATCTAGCGGATCTCTCAGATCCAGCCACCTACTCCGGAGACATTGGACCTCTGACGATAAAGTTGTCGTGATTTGAATAGCAAAGGGAAGCTGAGCAATCAGTAGATGGAACATCTCTTTCCACTGACTGCCTGGTCTCGACGTTCCCAACTTTCCGGATCACTACACATCTCAGCACATCGATGCTACTGTAAATTTGAGACCATAAGTTGCGTGGCTGCCTTCTCCCTCACCCAAGCACCTATCTTGCACACGACTCTTCTCCAAGATCGTGCACGCAGCACAGAGCTCAGTGACAAAAATTTGATGGGAATCTCGAAAGATTTGGGTCTAAAATGCGGTGCTGCAGCCCAGCTGCTGCAACAAGTGCGGCAATAAAAGAGGTCATATGAAGTAGGCCAACCATCATCGGCAAGCGTGAGCAAATTATTGTTCCCCCGCCCCCCGGAAGTAGACGAGTGTCTAATGGTAGAACCAAACTGATGTAAGTTGGCATGGCTCATCCGGTCAACGTGCTCCCAACTTTCAATCGACGGAGCCCGACGCAGTGAGGGACAGGTTTGGAATACCGATCCACGGCGTGGAAAGAGTAGAAAAAGGCAGAGCCCGAGGTTCCGGTCGTTGAAGGCATCATTCCTGATTGAAGGGGCCCGACGCGGCATGGGGGCTGGACGCAGCATGGGGGTTGAAAGACTGATCCGCGATGATGAAAGTTGAAAAGAGGGAATCGAGGGAGATGGCTTTTATGGGAAGGAGGAGTGGCCACGGATGAGCAACTTATTATCGCTGGGAAGGAAAAATAGGCTCGTTCGCTCTTCCGTTTCCTGTTGAGAAAGAAAGTGTGCAGAGAGCAACCGCGTCTTCTGAAAAGGCGGCGTTTTCCTGTCATGAAAGCCGAGCACCCTGACAGCTGCAAACCAAGGCGACTTTCGATTCCGTCGTGGGAAGTTCGGATTAGCTGACGATGTACCCTGCCCACGTGGCCCCGGGTTCTCACGCCAACTCGAAGGGGTTGATAGAAAAAATCTGCTGATTGCATCATATGCCTTGCTAGCACCAGAACTGAGTAAACGAATGGTAACAAAGTTCTTTCCATACCCGCGCGGAGGTCCAGTCCAGCCCCCTCCTCAAACTTGATCATAAACGTGGTGGAAGAGATAAGATTTCCGAACAAGATTTGCAACCCGCTTTGCTATGGCTCGTCAAACAACATATTGCCTAGCAAGTCCAACAAAATCAAGTATGCTGGCTGTACGACTCGGAAAAGATTTCTTAATTCGGTCTCAGGGGTATAGCTGTCTGAGTCTTAGAACAGGTTTCATGTAATCATTCGGCTTACTTGCCGTTCTCTCCACTCTCGCCGTTCTCCGCCTTCTTCCCATTCTCGCCGTGGGATCCGGTCTTCTGTACCAGGGGTGCGACCAGCTCTCTGGCCTGCTGCAAGTCCTGCGCCATCGCGCCAAGGTGCAACACATCGGCCGACATGCAGATCAGACTCATGCGCTTGGCCGCCTCCTTGAGCGCATCGGGGCCGCCCATTGGCGGGCTCGCGAACGCGAAGCCGGCATACGGCTTGTCGTGCTTGTCGAGGGTGTCGAAGAAGAGCTTCTTGATCTCAAGCCACTCGGGCTCCTCCTGGGGTCCCATCATGTTGGCGGGCAAGTTCATGCTAACGCGAGCGTCGAGGGAGCCGAGCCAGACGACGTCAATGTCCGGACACTCCGTGAGGATGGAGTCGAGGTTGCGCACGCCTTCGGCGGTCTCGATCTGGATCATAACGGCGGCCTGGTTGTTTACGCACTTGTGAATGTCGCTCTTGGGGTCGTAGGGGACATCAGTGAGGAAAGGGATGAGGCGGAAGGGGGGAGCGGAGCGGGTTCCGTTCTGCTTGGTGCCGTACTTCGAGGAGGAGAGGACGTGCTTGGCCTGCTCAACCGTCTCAACCTGGGGGATGACGATGCTGGCCCCGCAGTCGAGGGCGTAGCCGATGGCAGCATGGTCGTGGCCGGGTATGCTGAGATGGCAGATCAGCACTAGATCCTCGGGAAGGGCGGGCCGTTGTGGACGCTCACCGGACCCAGGGAATAGTTCGGCCCTGACTCATGAAAATAGCTTCGTGAACCATCTGTGGGTTGTTAGTCTGGTCGTCTCACGAAGGAGATTTTGAGCACAAGAAACTTACCGACGTCATGGTCTCAACATTGCAAGAGGTGTGCTCCCCTAGACACTGTCAGCTTGATGTAAAGTGCTTAATGGAGTTATCGTCTTTACAGTCGATCCAGACAGCATCATATCCCATCGGAGCCAGGAAGCGCGTGATGGGGAGAGAGCTGAGGCCGGCATAGTAGCACATCAAAGGGGGAATCTTCTTCTCGTGTGCGTCGCGGATGGCTTGGCGAGCCTTGTGAGGTTGGAAAAGAGAGGGCGCGGCGTAGGCACTCATGCCTTGAGCGCTGACGTTCTTGTATTCCTCGCCCATAACCGACATCTTTGTTGCTTTCTCGGGGGTATTGCAAGGGGGTCTTTTTCAGAGACGTTTCTGGTAGCTTTGGATGGAAGAACTGGAGAGTGAGGGGTTAAATCTTCTAGATAATAGATAGCCAGCCGGGCGATCAACTTTTATATGCTGTTGGAACTTCAGATGTCACATTGCATCTGTGGACCTTCAGGGACCACTGGCGCAACTCCTCCGGGGTCTTCCGCATTGCCCAGTGTTCCTCCGCAAATAGCGGCACCCCGGGGTTAGGACGGTTGCTTTTGCCGGTCGTCATTGTTTTTGGAAAGCGTTTCTGGATGTGGCCTAATTCATCGACACTGTGGCATGCACCTGGGGACGTTGCTTCAGCGAGCGAGAGTTCCACTATACTCTCACGTCAGCTACCAAGTGGGCTTCGGGGAGCCGCACAAGCTCCATGTCCGATTGTTTCCCAATCGATATAGATTCTTGACCACCTTTGTCTTTGCTTGAATGCACTAGTACGTTAGATGAGCCAATGGTGTATCGGGCGCTATGAGGATCATTAGAGACCGAACTGGCGATAGGGGGCCATTGCCCGATGCCTGGGACGACACGGTAGCGCGTAACAGTTTTGCATTAAGCTGATAATGCTGAGGAAAGCATATTGTTTCTTGCTTTATTTCGGGCCTGACAGAGGTGTCACCCTCAGGCTGAGCGCTAAGCGATAGGTCTTACCAAAACCAGACGCTTGACAACGGCCTTGCCTTGAAAGCCGGGTCTGGTACGATTCTTTCTCTAGGCATATGCCTCAGAAAATGTCCCAGAGGGAAATTTTGCCGTCCTTGCTCCCAGCAGCCAGCCAACGGGCGGTTTGCGCTTGGAGGATGCGCCTGTCCTTGACGCTCAGTTGCCCTAAATGGGAGGCGAGATGGCGGGGGAGGTCTTCGCGGGGATCGCTCGAAGTCGTTCGTTCCCGCGACTTGGCGCCCACGTCGGCGAGAGCAGTGGCATAGCATCCCGCCTTGTGCCATTTGAGGGTCGCTACCTCCTTCAGTGTCTTGGATGAGTAGACGCGCACCGTGGAGTCCCACCCTGCGGTTGCAAAAATGCGACCGTCGTCCCGGATGCGTAAACCCTGCTGGCCTGCGTGCTTGGTGTTTGAGATCTTCAGCGGTTGCTGGACGAGCTGCTGGCCGTCAATAGCGGACTTAGGGCCCGGGATAAGGTGCTTCGCCACCACGGCGTCGGCGCCGGAGGTAAGAAACCATTCGCGAGCCGGGTCGACGTCGAGCGAAAGAATGGGTTGTTGGTGGACCTTGGAAATGTAAACAGTATTCCACGTTCCACCAGCGGTGAGCTGTAAAACCGTTGCCAAGCCATTCTCGTACGCGGCGACGAGGGTCAGGATGCCATTGGCGGATGCGGCTGCAGGGGATGCTCCGTCGACGTACAGTAGGGCCAGGGCCATGACCATTCCATTCTTATCGGTGGACTTGACCGTGTGAAGTCGCTTGTGCGAAGGTATTTCGTAGATGTCGACCTGCAGGCAGGCGCGGTCTTCGGGTTAGATTCCGGGAGGTTTAATGCAGGGCAATAGAGCGAGCGGGGCTTAAAGTCGGAGGGAGATAGAAGGACAACGGGACAACAGGCTTACCGATTCGGAAGCTAGCGTATTAGGTACCGCCAGCAACAAGTTCTTCGTGGCTTCAGGGCCGTCACTGGCGAGAGGCACACAAGACGCGAAGGAGCAGAAATTCATCGTGTTGACGTCAATCGTGTGAAGAATCCGAGGCTGTGGTCTAGACCCTGTTGTCTCGTCCAAGGGAAGCTTCTTGCTTAGATTGACTTCGTCATCGGGGCTCAGCTGCCAGACGACGAGCCTGTGGTCCCGGCCATGCCTGCGCAGTTGTTAGAAACTACGGAGTACGTGGCTGACGAACTAAACAAAAAAACAAACCCACGTGATGATGTAGTGACTTCCCCATGATTCGATACCCAAGATTGCATTCTCGTGTGGTCTCCAGACGACTGTCGGGCGCATTATCGTGAGGTCCCAGAGGACGACGAAGCCCTCAGCATCGCCACTAGCCATGCGTTCATTGCCGCGAATAAAGCTCAAGGCATGAATTTGGGCCTTGTGTCCTCGAAGGATGGACTTTGGTTGTGGTGCAGCATCTACCATAGCTGCCACGATGCAAGCAATGCTTGCGTCGAAATGACGAGTAAAGGTTAACGTGGTGGGTGTTTTGTGTAGCTTGGCGCTGCAAACGCTTATAAAAAAAAAAGGAAAATAACAACTACGGGAGATCAGGCAGGTTCAAACACCATGAGGTAGAGACGAGAACACAGTCTGTGGACGCTGGGCCCACCCGGGTTCCGGGCAGTGTGAACGGTATCACAGTGCGAGAGCTCAATTAACAGGTAACTGAAGGAAAGTAGTGTACGTCCGGCGACATTCAGAACAGAACCTCCCGTAAGAAACAACAGGAAGTTAGAAATTCATTATCCACCTGTCCCTGGCAAACGCTTATTGGACCACAGTCGGACCGGGAGAATCCTCAAAGTCCGTCTGATACCAAGCGTCTCACGTCAGATGTCTGGATTCTGCCACGTCGTACACGATTATGTGAGACGCTTGCTGACTAAGTGGTCAATAGGACGACGTTCAGCATCCACTGAACTGCTCCACGTCAACCGGATTTCGCGGCAACAGCTAAAGTAGCTGATAGGAAAACGAGTGAGATAAGACAAGGAGAATTCTCACGAAGGAAGGGGTCTGAGGAATGTGGAAGGGAGATACGGAAGGTCCTCATGTTCTGCGCGATTCTTCAAAATCGGATTGGGAGGTAATTAATCGGGTACGGTCTGAGGATCGAGGCCAACATAGATGATGAAGCCATTTTACATAGTAGAGTTGCAGGATGTCCAAGAGACGCCATCTATCGATTCTCTCCCGATGGTTCAGACGAAGCCGATGTCTGCGGACGCGGCCTTCCGTCTGAGAACAGCCGGGTCACCGCGCGAAGGAAAGTAAGAAATGCGCAGCCGCTGTCAGCGGTAGAAATGGGGTCCGCTGTCTTTTTATGCTATCCTGACGACCCAAAAGGCTGCGGGATGGCATCCTTGTTCCATAGGTAGCGGCGGGTACCTTGGGTGGTATTGGAAGGCCTACCGCCCGCGGTGCGGCGATGACTTAGGCCGTGAACTTCAGAAAATAGTCAGGCAAACGCGGGCGGTGCGGCCACACCTTACTGTACCATCGAAGGAGCCGGTCCGGGTCGGACGACGGCGGTGGTGGGGGGCCGCTCGGTCGACGTCAGCCATGAGACGTAATCCTCTGATGGTGATGGGATGGAAGGGATTGGGCAGTTCGCATCACTAGACACTCCTCGAAGTAAAATACAGTTGCTTATTCAATTGCTTGGTTCGTGACCGCCAACGGTGAATCGTTGTAGGGAAGACGGAACGATCACTGGACGAAAATCCTTGGGAGACGAAATGGCAGCTCCAGAACAGGAGTGTGGTATTGGTAATCGTACTTTTGCGTGCTGGATTGGCGAGATTCCGCCCAAGGTTCCATTCCGTCTCCAAATCTTGCAACCCCGGTTGCATGCCGTAGGGCAGCCGCAATAGCTTATTGGGTGGGTTCCTGGTGTGCAAGGTAGGGCAGGCCAGAAAATTTACGACCCGTGCAACCCGGAACGAGATTCATGGTACCTCGTTGTCTTCATACCCGCCACACACCTGCCTCCACGACCCATGTCTCTCTCTCTTTCCCCTAGCAGCCTGGAACAATCATCCAGGCAGTCATGCAATACTTTCTCTCTCTGTGTGTGTATCAGGCACTCTCCTTCCCATCGCGTCTTACCTTCTCGTCTCTAGCGCCGTCTTCTAGCCTGTCTAGCGTTCTCCCAAGTGCTTCCTCCTTACATAACCTGTCCCAGCTGCACCTCTCGTAAATCTGAGCCAGCAATCTCCCTGACACGTGCGATGGCATCATTGGCAGGAAAAATCGCCGAAGACGATCCCTTTCTGCTGGACTTCCTTACCAAAACTACCGGGTTCTCGCCACCCCAACGTGAAAGCCCCCTACGGGCATCACTCTCGACCGACCGGGCGGACTGTTGAGATTGCCATATGTTCGTCTAGCGCCGTCTTCCTGGTCCCTTCAACAATATTCGTCCAGCCTGCACTTCATTTTGGCCACCGACTATCTCCTATTTCCGGGATTGGACGGCAGTTTGGTGAATCAGTGGCTTGACTTCGCTCTGACCTTAGACTGCAGGCTTAAGCCACTCGTGACGGCCCCCTTGTCCCGTGCCCTGATGGGCGAGTGGTTCATGCCAATGCTCTTTGGCGTTCTCAGCTTACTCGAGCAAGCTCATCATCCGCCAGCTGTACGAAATACTGCTCTTCCAACGATGTCGTGAGAGGGACGATCCCGCCCGAGCCCGACACCATGCAGTTGTCTTGGTAGGCCCGTCAGTTGCAATGGCAGAAAAGTCAATCCATAATGCATGCGAAGACATTACAACGACGCTTCAAAAACAAGCTTACTTGGCGAAGTCGCTCGTCCATCGTCTCGTCAGATTCAGGGTCAACTCCACTGCCTGCTGATGGACACCATCTTGCAGGCAGGCCTAAACCTAAGCTTAAACAGCCTAAACAGTGGGTTGATTTCTTGTTTCGTTGTTGCTATTTATCTCCGCTCCTCATCGGATATTTGGTCGCTCATTCCGCAAAAGTCCGCAGGCCGGACGAGTCACCGACAGCCGACAGGCGAGCGAGGGCACACGGCCGCTTTACAAATCAACACAACAACATGGGACACGTTGGTCCGAGGTGCGATAGAAACGGGCGCTCATTTCGATGATGTGGCGCCGTCAAGTGGGCAACATGCAGCCTTATCCGTCTGCAGCTTTTCAAAGCATATGTCTGTGAAACCTCAAGCTATTCCCAACTGGATACAATCACCAATAAGAAGGCGCAGTCGCAAAGCACCAAGTGTGCTTTAGGGCCGGATCGACCCCAAAAGGGTCCCGGGTCTGACTCCCTCCGACCGCTTCAATCCCTTTCACCCTTTCAGTGTTGGATGCTAGTCAAAGTCCGCAGACTCACGCTGAGAGGCGTGGAATTACGCTATGCTCCTCTTCCACCGAGTCGGCTGAAGCACCGTAAGCGAACTACCTTGGCAAGTACTACTTTCCGACTGCATGGAAGGTGGTCCAGGAGAGCCTCAGAGTCATGGAAACTGCCACGTCCGCAAGGGATACTAGGCGGACTTTCCGGCCAAAGCATTCCTGATCAGTATCCAGTGAGCAATTGAGATTGAATCGCGGCGTTTCGCTGAGGTGGGATACTCACAAGTCTCAACCACACGCGGCACGCAGGCGGACATTGGTTAGAACATCTGGTCACCAAGCAGCAACGCCATGCTGATGGGCGCTCTTCAGACCCAATCTTTACTTCGGTCTCGGTGTACACTTATCGTAGGGCTTACCAATGACGCCGTCCCGACACACAAGACACAAGATTAGTGCACACCATCCAGTCTTGTCGTACCGTCCCGGCCTAACGCATCCTTCGTACATCGGTTCCCACCACCATCGCGCTGGGTCGATATCCCATTACCGTTATGCTACTGCAACATGGTACAAACTTAGTATTGAATCATACACGATGGGCCATCGCGTCAAAATGTATCCGTAGCGTGAGGTAGTGTACAACGCAGAGGATGGTCCTTGTCAGCTTGTCACTGCGTTCTACAGCGTCTAGAGGAGGTCAAATTACCTTTCTTCGTCTTCTCCTTGCCCCGAGCGGCGGGCCGGCGTCAACGTGCCCCAAACTCCGACCTAAATCGCTGTCTCCTCATGGATTTTCCTTTTCACATACATAAGAGTGTTGGGTCTCCCCCCCAGATTTCCATCCCGGTCCACCTTGTGGCACACCCTCAAAGACAGTTAACCTTAACGTCGCCAAGCCTCGACTACCGGTCGAGAATACAACATCAAGGGATCTCAACGACATCCAACTCGAAGTCTCAACGTAATCGTCAAAGCGCCACATCACCACTGCCGCCATGGCATCTACCACGAGCACCCTAGTAACTCCTCGCGAGAGAGTGGCCAGCGACAAGGAGCAAGACACCACACCATCGCCCTCCATGCTCGCCGAAGAGGGCACCGTTGAGAAGAAGCAGGGTGGCAGCGGCACTGACGAGGAGACCGGCTCGGTGCAGCCTCAAGAGGCGGCAAACGCTGTATACCCTTCGGGTATGGCTCTTGGCCTCATCGTCTTTGCCTTGGTTCTGAGTATATTTCTCGTTGCTCTCGACATGACAATTGTAGCAACTGCCATCCCCAAGATCACCGATGAGTTCAAAGGTCTGGACCAGGTATCCTGGTACGGAGCTGCCTTCTTCATGTGTGTCGCCGCCTTTCAGTCAACATGTAAGGCTACTAGGTCTCGCGAAGCACCACCATTATACTAACCACTTGTAATAGGGGGCAAAGCCTACAAGTACTTTCCGCTGAAGACATCCTTCCTACTCTCTATCTTGATCTTTGAGATTGGCAGTTTGATCTGCGGTGTTGCTCCCAACTCCGTCGCTCTCATCATCGGCCGTGCAATTGCCGGCGTCGGCGCGGCAGGTATCGGCTCCGGCGCCTACACCATCATCGGTTTCTCCGCCCCACCCGACAAGCGACCTACATTCACCGGTATCATCGGAGCATCCTATGGTGTTGCCTCAGTTATCGGCCCCTTAATCGGCGGCGCTTTCACCGACCACGTCTCATGGCGCTGGTGCTTCTACATCAACTTGCCCGTCGGTGGTCTCGGCGCCGCCATCATCCTATTCTTCTTCCACACTCCTCCTCAAGCCGTTCCCGTCAAGGCCAGCCTGCGTGAGAAGTTCCTTCAGATGGATCTCCTCGGTACTTCCCTCATCATGGGTGCGACTATCGCCTTCCTCCTTGCCCTGCAGTGGGGCGGCGGCAAACACCCCTGGAGCTCCTCCATTATCATCGGCCTCTTCGTCGGCTTCGGTCTCATGGTTCTCGTCTTCATCTTCCTCGAGTGGTTCCAGGGCGAACGTTCCATGATCGCCCCCCGACTTATCAAAGACCGCACCATCTATATCTCCTCCGCCTACGCCTTTTTCTTCGCCGGTTCTTATTTTGTTCTGGTATACTACCTGCCCATCTACTTCCAATCCGTCGATAACGCGTCTCCGACGCAATCGGGCGTTCGCAATCTCCCTCTCATCATCGCTGTCACCATCGCCACCGTTGCTTCCGGCGTCTCCATTTCCGCCACGGGCATCTACACCCCGATCTTGGTAGTCGGAGGTGCCATCGCCACTATTGGTGCCGGACTCCTGTACACCCTCGACATCGGCACCAGCAGTGACAAGTGGATCGGCTACCAAGTCCTCGCCGGCCTTGCCTGGGGTGCGGCTTTCCAGGTTCCAATCATCGCGGTGCAAGGCACAGTCTCCGAATCCGACCTGGCATCCTCTACCGCCATCCTGCTTTGTAAGTCGATCCGTTAGCCTCTGCTCACCGGGCTATTCACTAACATCCCTTGCAGTCTTCCAAACCGTCGGTGGAGCCTTCTTCGTCGCCGGTGCCCAGTCCGGCTTCCTCATCACTCTCCTCAAGAAGGTCACCGAGAACGTCCCCGGCGTCGACCCCAATGTTGTCGCCTCGACCGGCGCCACAGAAATCCGCAACGCCTTCCCCGCCGACGCCGTCCCAGGCATCATCCAAGCCTATATGGACGGTTTGAAGGTAGCCTTCGCCATCGCTGTCGCTGGCGCTGGTGTCTCCTTCCTCATTTCCCTCGGTTCGAGGTGGAACAAGCTCAACACCAAGAACATTGGCGGGGCCGCTTAGATGGCGGGCCTAACCAAAAAGGTGGATTTCGTGTGTTTGATTAGCTTGGTTCCTGCTCGATGCCTGTCTTTTTCAGATACCATGTGCCAAATTGATGGGAAGCCTGATTTATTTAATCATAGAACCTGATGAGGGGCCTCTTGTGGGAGGCAGCGGCGTTACTTGGATACGTTTCTGGAACGGGGCTAGGGGACCCCCAAGACAGTCACTTGGACGCTCCAGTTCGACTCCCGATGCTTTACGATGATAATTTCTATCGAGGGATATGAAGAGATAGTGTGTAACAAATGCGAAGAGTCCGTCTGTGATGAGTGATCTGCACCCGAGCATGCCGATGACGCTTGTGATTCCAGACGAGTTGACTGTGAGAAGGCGACTTCGCCCACGGTGATGTGGAGGCTTTATAGGATGTCGAAGACGGAGAGGCTGAAGAGCCATTGGCAATCCAACAAACCGACGTCCCGAGTCGTTGTCGTAACTGGCTTATTCCTCTGTCGTATTCTCAGCTATGTTTAAGGCCAGTTCCTACAGCCAGCTGCATACTTCCCAGACCACTGTGTGGTTTTCTTCGGTGTTTCCTGGCTTCCTCGGTTCACTCAGACTACCCACACCACGACGCGCACATCTTCAGCGTTCCTAGCGAGATCTCTTAGCTAGCGTAGAGTATCTTCCGTTCCTATTTTCCTATTTATGGCAAAGCTGGTACTTGAACAGAAGCGCAGGCAAGACCAGCCAAACAAGAAGGAAACCAAAAAAAAGTTCGAATTCGCTATTCAAGAACTGCGGCAGTCAAGAAGAACGCTTCCACTAGCACCATCCCAGAAACACTTGATTGATGGCATGGATCCATCTCTCATGAACCCGCGCTACGCTCCCTAGCTTCGTCCAACTTCTTCATAGTGTGATCCCAAATCTCCTAACCCAAGCCCTTCTCACGAACCTTATCATAAATCCGCCCCTTATTCTGAGTATCTCCATTCTTCCCCGCAGCATACGCCCCGCCGCCGGGCTCTCCCCTCGTATTCAACGGCACGCCCAGCCCGTCCGAAAACTTGAAGTCACCCTCGACCGCGCCGCGCGCAGGGAGCCGCGAAGTGCCCAAAAACACCATCACCTGGCCACAGACGTCGGAGGGCACCATGAACAGACTCGCCAGGGGCTTGACCAGACGCCACACGACGCGGAACCAGGCGGGCATTTCGGGGCTGTAGAAACCGGCCCCTTCGACGAGGCCCGGGTAGACGTGGGTCAGCGCGAGCTTGCCCGCATAGCGGTCCGCGAGTTCCTCGAAGACGAAGGTCTTCATGAAGCAGGTATGCTTTCGTACGCTGGTGATGCCGTAGATCTCGGACGGGGGGAGGCCGATGGGCTTTTCGCCCGCTTTCGTGCCGTCCTCGAAGCCGCCGGCGTAGACCGAAATCACGTGCCCCGGGAGAGGCGACGCGGTTAACAGGGGCAAGAGCTGCGTGATGAAGCGGATTCGGCTGTAGTACGTCGTTGAGATGAAGCTATCCAGCCCCTCTTTGGTATCTGATAGGTGCTTGTCAGCGGCCCGACTCTAACAACACCACCAAACGGGTCGAACTTACCACAGCGCTCTCTCAGAATCGGAACGCAGTGGGTCATGTAAAGCAGATCCAGACGCGGCGTCGAACCGTGAAAAGGCGACTGAGACGCCTGCGATATAATCTCGGCGCTGCAGCGGTCCACCTCGCTGATGAGCGCGAGATCAGACGCCTTGACGAAGCGCCAGTCGGAGCCGGGGCTGATGCGTTTCGCCTCGGCGATGACGGAGGCTGCGCGCTCAGCGTTGCGGCCGATGATGTAGACGCGGAGCTTGGATCCCTGCTTCGCGAATGTTGTAGCGAGCGCCTTGGCGATGTAGGAGCCGATTCCCGTTGTGCCCTCGACAGGGCGGCTACCAAGGGAGCGCCGTCGGCCAGCTCTGCGTTGGTGGAGCGGATAATGTCGAGCGACGGCATCCTACCTTGGCTCAATTTGCTTGTCAACTGTTGTAAGTTATATGATGAAACGAAGGGGCTGAGAACAGACGTGACGCTGTCGGTTGTATCTGATGAAGCATCGTGGGGTCAAGTGCTGGCATAGCAGCTGATATATCTCATTCATCTCGGGGCTAAGTCAGCTTTTCCTCCGAGATGGCAGCTGTATACGAAATCAGGCAATTAGTGGACCCAAAACCCTTCGAAGCCAGTGAAATCTTTCTTTCCTGGCGTCAGTATGCGTGAGACCAGTGTTCATGGTGTCATTGACCAAGTCAGCACTAACCCCTCAAAGAACACAATGACTGCGGTGTCTCGAAGTGAGTGACGAGACGCCGGTTTAGGCAGACGCGTGTTGCCAAAGTCCCAACGATATGCATAGGCTGATTTACAGCTTTACTGAAGTCGTCGACTCTGCATTGCATTCAGCCAATGCGGTTAAGAGGCTATCCAAGGAGTCGTGGGATTCGGACATAAGAACTAAAATAGAGCATGATCCAGCGCCCCCTAGTCACGCTCGGTCGCACCCGTCTGCTATCCAACGCTGGTAAATTGAGTTAATGTTGACCTGATTCTCTATAGCTACGACAGAGTTTTGTAGATCTCGGCGCAGATGACCATATAGGTACTTGAGCTTTCCCTTCAACCTACATCGACTGTTCTTGAAATTGTGGCTGTGACTTTGACCTACAAAACAAGCCTAGAGTCCGAGATTAAAGCCATTTTGCAAGTCGAATATCCCATAAGAACAGATTGTTCTGAGACAACTACAGCATCTGTAGCTTTGGCAGAGAAGCCGTTTTGGATCGCTGGTGTTTGACATTTTATTGTTGAA
This sequence comes from Colletotrichum sansevieriae, assembly GCA_026260285.1. NCBI lineage: Eukaryota > Fungi > Ascomycota > Sordariomycetes > Glomerellales > Glomerellaceae > Colletotrichum > Colletotrichum sansevieriae. The sequence continues at coordinate 3,083 of JAOQIF010000807.1, read as the reverse complement.
GTCTGATCACAGACTCGGAGCATTCCATTAAAACAAAGAGAATGCAGTGAATTAGTCTTATTAAAGTTAGTCAGTTTCTCTGAAAGTTATGTGAGTGGTGCTCTTAAGTCGTTGAAGATAAACAGGAAACAGGAGTGAAGAGGTCGGGTGCTACGTAAGTTCAAAAGCCCTCATCATAGAAGGCTGTCTTTACGATCAAACTATAGTTGTCTCTATTTCCCCGGTCTGTTGAGGTTCTTCCGTTGAAGCCGTGAGCACTCTCTTCTAGCTATAATGAAGTGAAGGAACCGTCGAGTAGCGATTCTAGCAGCAGCATCGGGAGTTGGCCTTCAACCACGAAGAACGGTTTCGAGCACTGTTAGTGGTGGAACAAGCCTCAGTGTCACCACGCTCTGCGACGAAGTTCCCGAACACTGCCAAACGAAGAATACATGAAACAGGAGACCGGCGTCGAAGAGGAGCTCGCTTCTGAATCGGTTGCTGAACAACCCCGCCCGCAAACCTTAGATTCCTCGCAAAATATGACGAACCTGACGCGAACCTGTCCAGAAGTAGTCAGAAAACCATCATCTGAAGCTCATGCGATACATTTCGCACACGCTGTCGCAGATCGGGGGGGCTTTCGTAACCATGCGCTCCCGCAAAATGAAGGCTTGGAATCGCATTTTTGCACTCGCGATCCATTGTGTCACGATGCTAACAAGGCCTGCGTCTTCCTTGCCTGTTGCCTTTAATCTTCATTACACAAAGTTCTCATTCACACGCATTTTAATCTCCTTCTGATTACAAAGGTGCATTACAATATTTTGCTCTTCAGTCTTTTGGGCCTCTCTGGTGTTGCGCTCGCCATACCTCGGCAGCACGGAGTTGCTGTTGCTTCTCGATCAGATATTTTCCTGTCGCTGAGGTCTCCTCAAGCCCCGGCCCCGCAACAAGGCACCTCGACCAAGGTAGCTATAATGTCGGAGACTTCAGACCCGCACGATGCCTTCAATGCCATGGACGCTGGAGGCTGCTGGAGAAAAGATCAGAATCTTCAAGGGAAGGTGGGAGGAATGCTGCAATACTGGTCGAGCGACTTGTCAGGGCAAAGCTTTTTCACTTCAGTGTGAAAGCGGAACAGACGCATGAAACCCAGTTATTATCAAGCTGTCTAGAAAATGAATTCATGTACTTGGCTTTGATGCCCATATGGCAGTACACCTATCCCACGGTCTTAAAGGTTAGTGCGGTACTTTGTGGGTCCGGGGAAGGGGCACTATAGGGGGTCTTCTAAGGCTAGAGTTACCTTCTAATCTATTTAACTTTGAGGTTACTTTTCAGGATTATATACCTAAAAATAGCAGTGAGTACTTACTCGCTTAATATAGCAAAAGTCTTTTTTTTTTAACCCTCTGCTGCCCTCCCCCTCTATCTATCCTATTATACTTTGATATAAGCCCTATAGATCTCTCTAACCTTATTAATAGCGCGCTGCTAGTTCTCGAGGGCGCTGCTAGTTCTCGAGGGCGCTGCTGCTGCTACTACTAACGTTGCTACCCTCGGTAGCAGCAGCTGCTGCTACTATATATATAGCACCTTATCGATCTACACCTCGCTATTAATAGAGCGCTTTTTTCGCCTCTAGGCGCGCCGCTAGAGTGCGCGCGCTATGTTAAGCCCTCGCTATTATAATAAACTACTACGTAGTAAAGAGCTCTTATATAATAATCGCCTATATATATATATATTACGAACTAACGCTAAGATAGACTATAAGACGATTACCTCTATAACTAGCTTTACTATACGCTAAGTTCAGAAGGTATATATTCTTAACCTCACCCCTCGCTACCGCTCTAGTATAACCTAGTAGTATATACCCTAGGCTCTCGAAGAAGAACTACGCCGCTATATAGAGGACTAATATCTACGAATACTACCCTAGGGCAACTTATAATAGTTTATGCCTAGGCTAGAGGGCTATAGCGAAAGGGCTATTACTATATCTCTTCGCAAGATAGGCTTTAAGCAAGCTAAACGGACTTAGAAGATTAAATATACTAAGGTAAATAGGTATATCTATATTACCTTCTATTACTAGTACCTCGAACGTTAGCCTAACCCTGAAGATTAGGAATAAGCACCTCTTGCCTTCTCTAATGAGACGTAGGCTACTAATAGCCCTATATAGAAGTAATAGATATTAATATATAAGATAGAGGATCCCGAGACTTAGGCCCTCCTACGCTAGAAGCCTCATAGTTAGATGCTATAAGGGATAATCTATAGCGTTAAGAAGGGCCCTGTTTTTATATAAGAAAAGGAATATAGCAATATCAACGCTAAGAAGTATATCGAGCATATCCTACCCCTCGTTAGGGACTTTATATATACTTATCTAGGCGTGATTTTTTAGTAGGATAACGCTATAGCTTATTAAGCGAGGCTTATAAAGGACTAGCTACTCTAGAATAATATTAAAACTATTAATTAGCTACTTAAATCACCTAATCTATTACCTATTAAGAATATCTAGTTCTAGATTAAGCATTAGATTGAGCTTAACTACGATCTCGAGGACCTCGATCTTCTAGTACTATGTATAGCAATCCTAGAAGGCTAGGAGGTAGTACCTCGCGACTTCCTCCTCATATTAGCCCACTCGATGCCTAGAAGGCTAGCAGAGTATATACGCTATAATAGAGAGACGGTCCCCTATTGATATAATCGAGAGCAGAGGGGTTAGAGTGTTCACTCGTTTAATAGCAGAATTAGCAGAAACTAGTACTTTATATAGATATATTTGTTTAGTAGAGAATATACGCTTTTTCGCAGTACCCGTTACGCCGAGTCAACCCCCTAGTTGCTTATATTAATTCTAACCCACAAAGTACCGCACTAACCTTTAAGACCGTGGGATAGGTGTACTCTGGATTTTCAGCTCTCGGGTTTGATCACTTTTCCCGAGAATTTGGCCGGGCTACGGCAGCCTGCAGGACGCACTAGGTCAAAATTGAATTCTTTCCGCATTGGGTTAATAGGCCTATACCTAAGGGGAGGCTTTTTAAGGGTTCTGATTGGCTAATAATTACTAGGCGAGG